>CM076276.1:160000-162500 GCA_038380795.1 Pyrocephalus nanus | reverse complement strand
TTAGGGTTAGGGTACTGGTTAGAGTTAGGGTTAGGGTACTGGTTAGGGTACTGGTTAGGGTTAGGGTTAGGGTTAGGGTACTGGTTAGGGTTAGGGTTAGGGTACTGGTTAGGGTTAGGGTACTGGTTAGTGTTAGGGTACTGGTTAGGGTTAGGGTACTGGTTAGGGTTAGGGTTAGGGTTAGGGTACTGGTTTGGGTTAGGGTTAAGGTTATGGTACTGGTTAGGGTTAGGGTACTGGTTAGGGTTAGGGTACTGGTTAGGGTTAGGGTACTGGTTAGGGTACTGGTTAGGGTACTGGTTAGGGTTAGGGTACTGGTTAGGGTTAGGGTTAGGGTACTGGTTAGGGTTAGGGTTAGGGTACTGGTTAGGGTTAGGGTTAGGGTACTGGTTAGGGTTAGGGTTAGGGTTAGGGTTAGGGTTAGGGTTAGGGGTTAGGGTTAGGGTTAGGGTTAGGGTTAGGGTTAGGGTACTGGTTTGTGTTAGGGTTAGGGTACTTGTTAGGGTTAGGGTACTTGTTAGGGTTAGGGTACTGCTTAGGGTACTGGTTAGTGTTAGGGTTAGGGTACTGGTTAGGGTACTGGTTAGGGTACTGGTTAGGGTACTGGTTAGGGTTAGGGTACTGGTTAGGGTACTGGTTAGGGTTAGGGTACTGGTTAGGGTTAGGGTTATGGTACTGGTTAGGGTACTGGTTAGGGTTAGGGTTGGGTTAGGGTTAGGGTACTGGTTAGGGTTAGGGTACTGGTTAGGGTTAGGGTTAGGACATTAGTAAGGGTTAGGGTTAGGGTACTGGTTAGGGTTAGGGTTAGGGTATTGGTTAGGGTTAGGGTACTTGTTAGGGTTAGTGTACTGGTTAGGGTTAGGGTACTGGTTAGGGTTAGGGTTGGGGTACTGGTTAGGGTTAGGGTACTGGTTAGGGTTAGGGTTAGGGTACTGGTTAGGGTTAGGGTTAGGGTACTGGTTAGGGTACTGGTTAGGGTACTGGTTAGGGTTAGGGTTAGGGTTAGGGTTAGGGTTAGGGTTTAGGGTTAGGGTTAGGGTTTAGGGTTAGGGTTAGGGTTAGGGTTAGGTTAGGGTTAGGGTACTGGTTAGGGTTAGGATTAGGGTTAGGGTACTGGTTAGGGTTAGGGTTAGGGTACTGGTTAGGGTTAGGGTACTGGTTAGGGTTAGGGTTAGGGTTAGGGTTAGGGTTAGGGTTTAGGGTTAGGGTTAGGGTTAGGGTTTAGGGTTAGGGTTAGGGTTAGGGTTAGGGTTAGGGTTAGGGTTAGGGTTGGGTTAGGGTTAGGGTTAGGGTTAGGGTTATTGTTAGGGTTAAGGTTCGGGTTTGAGTTAGGGTTCTGGTTTGGGTTAGGGTTCGTGTTAGGATTAGGGTTTGGGTTCAGGGTTCGAGTTAGGGGTTCGGTTTAGGGTTAGGGTTCGGATTAGGGTTAGGGTGAGGGTTTTGGTTAGGGTTCAGGTTCGCGGTTCATGTTAGGGGTTCGGGTTAGGGTTTGGGTTAGGTTTAGGGTTCGGGTTCGGGTTAGGGTTTGGGTTAAGGATCAGTTTAGTGTTAGGGTTAGGTTTAGGGTTCGGTTTATGGTTAGGGTTTGGGTTAGGATTCAGGTTCCGGTTAGGGTTCAGGTTTGGGTTAGCGTTAGGTTTAGGGTTCGGTTTAGGGTTGGGGTTCGGGCTAGGATTCGGGCTCGGGTTAGGGTTAGGGTTAGGGTTTGGGTTAGGGTTAGGGTTCAGGTTGCAGTTAGGGTTCAGGTTTGGGAAAGGGTTAGGGTTTGGCTTGGGGTTTGGGTTAGGGTTAGAGTAAGGGTTAGGGTTAGGGTTGGCGTTAGAGTTAGGGTTTAGGTTTAGGGTTAGGGTTCTGGTTTGGGTTAGGGTTCGGGTTAGGGTTAGGGTTTGGGTTCAGAGTTCGAGTTAGGGGTTCGGGTTAGGGTTAGGGTTTTGATTAGTGTTCGGGTTCGCGGTTCAAGTTAGGGGTTCGGGTTGGGGTTTGGGTTAGGTTTAGGGTTCGGGTTCGGGTTAGGGTTAGGGTTTGGGTTAGGGTGTGGTTTAGTGTTAGGGTTCAGTTTAGGGTTTGGTTTAGGGTTAGGGTTCGGGGTCTGGTTAGGGTTAGGTTTAAGGTTTGGGTTCGGGTTAGTATTAGGGATCAGGTTCAGGTTAGGGTTCAGGTTCGGGTTAGGGTTAGGGTTCGGTTTAGTGTTAGGGTTAGGTTTAGGGTTCGGTTTAGGGTTTGGGTTCGGGTTAGGGTTCAGGTTCAGGTTAGGGTTAGGTTTAGGGTTCGGGTTCGGGTTAGGGTTTGGGTTAGGGTTAGGGTTAGGGTTAGGGTTAGATTAGGGTTAGGGTACTGGTTAGGGTTAGGGTTAGGGTTAGATTAGGGTTAGGGTACTGGTTAGGGTTAGGGTTAGGGTACTGGTCCGGGTTAGGGTTAGGGTACTTGTTAGGGTTAGGGTACTGGTTAGGGTTAGGGTTAGGGTTAGGGTACTGGTTAGGGTTAGGGTTAGGGTACTGGT
>CM076276.1:0-155000 GCA_038380795.1 Pyrocephalus nanus | reverse complement strand
AGGGTTCTGGTTTGGGTTTGGGTTCGTGTTAGGGTTAGGGTTTGGGTTTAGGGTTCGAGTTAGGGGTTCCGGTTAGGGTTAGGGTTCGGATTAGGGTTAAGGTGAGGGTTTTGATTAGTGTTCGGGTTCGCGGTTCAAGTTAGGGGTTCGGGTTGGGGTTTGGGTTAGGTTTAGGGTTCGGGTTCGGGTTAGGATTAGCGTTCGGGTTCAGGTTAGGGTTAGGGTTTGGGTTAGGGTGTGGTTTATTGTTAGGATTCGGTTTAGGGTTTGGTTTAGGGTTAGGGTTCGGGGTCTGGTTAGGGTTAGGTTTAAGGTTTGGGTTCGGGTTAGTATTAGGGATCAGGTTCAGGTTCGGGTTAGGGTTAGGGTTCGGTTTAGTGTTAGGGTTAGGTTTAGGGTTCGGTTTAGGGTTCGGGTTCGGGTTAGGGTTCAGGTTCAGGTTAGGGTTAGGTTTAGGGTTCGGGTTCGGGTTAGGGTTTGGGTTAGGGTTAGGGTTAGGGTTAGGGTTAGGGTTATTGTTAGGGTTAAGGTTCGGGTTTGAGTTAGGGTTCTGGTTTGGGTTAGGGTTCGGGTTAGTGCGGAGGACAAACAAAAGAAGCAGGAGGAATGCAGGGGATGGCGCGTGATATATGAAAGATACTGGAAGGACTCTTACCTAATGGCACGGACGTTTGCGGGCGGTTTGAGACTGATTCGTAGATGAATAGGGTGTTCTGTAGTCGTTTGACTAATGTTTGTGATGTTTGCTGTTAATGCATGCTTTTTAATGGTTGTACCCCAGTTATATTTGTTGTGTTATATTTGGACATGTATGAACATGTTAGTCCCCTCATGAATTTTCTCCTCCCTGATTGGTCAAGGTTTCCCTCTCCCTCATTGGCCAGGACTTGCCACAGTGTGGGCCATCCTGCCATTTCCCTCCTTACATGTTATTGGCTCCTAGTTAATTTATGCATGTTGCTGAATCCCCATTGGTTGTTTAGTCCCATGCTCCTCCCAGTTTCCAGATCCTTCCACCCCGAACCCTATATAAGGGTTAACTCTCCCCTCAGTCTGGGACAGCACCCTTGACTCTGTACCCTCACGCGTCCCTGCGTCAATAAACACCTACAACAGAGCAAGAACCCCTCGTGCTGTCGTCGCCTCTCCTTTTACCGGGCTGCGGCAGGTTAGGGTTAGGGTTCGGTTTAGGGTTCAGTTTAGGGTTAGGGTTCGGGTTAGGATTCAGGTTCCGGTTAGGGTTCAGGTTTGGGTTAGGGTTAGGGTTAGGGTTTGGGTTTCGGTTTGGGTTAGGGTTAGAGTTAGGGTTAGGGTTAGGGTTAGGATTGGGGTTAAGGTTAGGGTTAGGGTAAGGGTTATTGTTAGGGTTAAGGTTCGGGTTTGAGTTAGGGTTCCGGTTTGGTTTAGGGTTCTGGTTAGGGTTAGGGTTTGGTTTCGGGGTTCGAGTTAGGGGTTCGGGTTAGGGTTAGGGTTCGGATTAGGGTTAGGGTGAGGGTTTTGGTTAGGGTTCGGGTTCGCGGTTCAAGTTAGGGGTTCGGGTTAGGGTTTGGGTTCGGTTTAGGGTTCGGTTTAGTGTTAGGGTTAGGGTTTTGGTTAGGGTTTGGTTTAGTGTTAGGGTTAGTTTTAAAGTAGGTTTAAAGTTAAAGTGGTCTTTTCTGTTACTTCTACTTTAGAGCCTGTTGAAATGCTGGTGTAAATTTGGGAAGAGCCAAGTTAGCTGGAGCTGTGAGGTTTTTCCTGCCCAAAATCCATGGGGATGTTTTGCCTGGCTTTCCCAAGTGGAAGCATGAGCCTTGGAGTTGTTGCATCCCCTGGAAAACCAGGTCAGGAGGGTTCATCTGACTCTGCCCTGACCTGTGTCTTCCAGGGACCCTCCTGCTGTTCTGGATCTTCCTGGGAGAGGACATTCCCATGCCTGCTTTTTAGACAAGAAATGCCAAATGAACTAAGTCAGTCCCATCCTGTCTGAGCTGTGCCAGTGGTAAGGTGTGAGGGGGAACACCCCGTTCTGCACTTCGAGACATTGACTACCTCTTGACTACCTCAAGTTTACTGTCAAAACCTTCCCTGCTTGTCCACCACTGCCAGCCTCGTAATTACCTCCAGGTCTTCATTCTCTACTGTCGAGAAGACAGCTTCAAGTTTTACTCCCAGATTATCCCTGTGTGTCCACATCTGATTAGCCCAGTTGACCTCATAATGTACATTCTCTCTTCTACAGATTACCTCAGATTTTACCCACAAAAATTTTCCCTACCATCCCATTACTGACTGCCTGAGTTTACCTTAAAGTGGTCATTCTCTCCTCTACAGATTAGATCAAGTTTTACCCCCCAAATTTTCCTTCCTCTATGTTCTCATCACTTTTTTTTATCCACACCCAGCACAGCCCACCTTGGGGAAGGTCCAGCTGCTCATTCCCAACCACAAGCAAACATCCAGTGTCAGTGTCTGTCAGCCCCTGCTGCCTCTGCCCTTAACCCCTGGCACCTGGAGGCATGTGGCACCCCTGGATTGACTCGGTGCCCACAAACCTCTAATGCCACCGTCAGGTTCCTCTGTCCACCAAGGGCACACCACCCAGGAGGGACATTTCTCCCCGTCTCCCTCACGGACCTCCACATACAATTCAAGGAACACCAACTTAGCTCTGGGCTGGGAAACAAGGGAGTGACAAGAAACGTCATTAAATCATTCCAGCCTCAATGGTGCCCAGGCCTGGGAGAAAGCCCTTGCCACCACCCTCTTGGATTCTTCTTTCCTCTTGCTTGCCTTGCTCCCAGCTTTGGAAGGTTTGTCTCAGGCTGCATTTCACGGCTGCTCAGGGCAGACATCTTGTGGCCAGCCTGGTGCTGAGAGCTGGACAGAGCAAAGCTGGTATTAGACAAGCAGTGACTCCCATATTTGTGCTTCACTTGAAAAGCAAACATCTCTGTGCTGTTTGACAGCTCACCTTCACAAAGATGCAAAGGCTTTTCCCCTCAGGGTAGCAATTCTTTCCAGAAAAAGATTTATTGTGTCCTGGTGTTTTACCAAATTACTCTACTGAAACTCATTTCTTCTCTCCCTCAAGCTTCAGGGACTTGCTGGTGCTGGGTGTGCATCAGAGGAAGCGCTGGGGGGGATGGAATACCCAGCCCGAGTTACTCCGGCAAGTGCACATCCACCCCCGGGTCAGAGAGTCAGAGGAGTTTCCTGCACACCAGACACCACAGCTCCAGGTACCAGGAGCCTGCAGATGCTCTGCGTTGCAATCCACAGCCTCCCTCAATCCTACATGGGAAAGCAAAGGGATTTTTCCTCCTTAGGGAGGAAAACACACAACAGCAAGTGCTGTCCCAGGTGAGCTGGCCCTCAATTAGGAGTTTAAAACGCCTTCTGCATGGTTACAAAGTGCCACAAGGGGTTTGATTTTGTACTCCATCGGTGGTTTCAGAGCCAAAGTGCTCAGCAATGCCATCCCAGTTGTTTGGAGGCGCTGCTGTGGAATTGGGCTAGGGACGCTGCTGGGGCTGCGGGTGCCATGGCCACCGTCAGGTTAAAGCGTGGCAGTGGGCTCTGGAGGGGCTGCTGGAAGCTGCAGCCCGGGGTCCCAAGGCTGTGGGTGCACAGCTGGAATGTTAGGCTCTGGTCTTGTGTTTTGGAATGCTTTTTTTGGAGGGAAGGGAAGGGTGCTGCTGGGGCAGGACAGGACAGAAGGAAAGGGTGCTGCTGGGGTGGTCCAAGCCTTTTATTTTCAAGGAAGCTCCAAACTGGGTGGGCAATCAGCTACTGAAGTATCTGTGTTGGGGGTTTTCCAAATGGTTGGTTACCCAGTGCCCTTGACATGAGTGTCCTGTGTTTCCACCCACCCCTTTAGACTCCCTTTTGGGAGACAGACAAACCCAGCAAGCATCAAGGGTGGGAGTGAAGGACAGGGAACGGCAGCTCTTGGCTAACGCTGTCCCCACTGTCCCCACAGGCCCGGTTCCCAGCAGACTGCCATTTCCGGGAGCGCTTCCAGGAGAACAGCTACAACACCTACGCCTCAGCCGTGCACCGCAGCCCTGGCCAGCCCATGCCCTGAGTAGGACAGGGAGCCCCAAGCCTCCTGATCCCTGCTCCCTGGGCAAGTGTACCCTCCTACCCTTGGACAGGCTGGTAGGAGCAGTGCTGCTGCAGAAGCAATGGGGGGGGGGGGTCTGCTCTGTGTTGTGACTTTGAGGGAGGCAGAACTTCTGTGATGGCCCAGAAAGAAGGCTCCAGCTTTGCAGCTCTGAGTGTGCCATAAATCATCCTGTCAGCCACTCCTGTTTCCAGTGGATAAATCCCAGTGGATTTATCCTCTTGGCTTCAAGCACTGGGGCACTAATTGCTGGACTCTTAAGCAGACTTCTCTACTTCTTTTGCGTAAAAGCTCTTGGTCTTGTCTTTACATCTTGCTGTATACAGAGGGAAAACCTGCTGGGAAAATGAACAGCGACGGGGGCTCTCCTGCCTCTCTTTTTGGGAAGCTGAGGGCAGCGGGCCATGCTAGGGAAGGGGCTCTGCATTTGGGGACGTGGGGAGGTCTGGCTGCTGGCAGCAAGCAAGGGGGTGGGGCTGGCTGGGGGGCCTGTGTGTGGGACCAGTGGCCTCTCTGGGGGACAGAATCCTGGAGCAGGCAGAGCAGCACTGGGATGAGCTGAGTGGTGGGTGGAGTCCCGAGAGCCAGGATGCAAGAGGATAACACAGGTCTGTGAAGTTCTCTGCCCCAGGACACCAGCGTGGTGCCTCTGAGCTCTTTGTCAGCAGGGCTAAAAAGGGCACAATTACTCCCTGTGGACCGATAGCCCAAAGTTGTCTTTCTTCTCTCTCATTCCCATTCTGACTCCTCTTTTCCTGCAGTCTTGCCTGTGGCTTAGGCAGAGCACGAGGGGGTCGCTGGAACCTCAACTCACGCTACGATGGGAGCAGCATTGGAAAAACCTCCGAGGCTCCCGTGAGGCCCGGACACCGTGTTTGCTCTGCAGAGCTGGTGTTGGAGCCCAGCCGGGAGCCTTCAGGCTGTGCTGCCCAGGCTGCAGTGATGGGGTGCTCCCCTGGGAGTAACCCCAAACTGAGTTGAGCAGCTGAGGGGTAGCCGTGCCTTAGTGTGAGGAGCTGCACGTTGTGAGGGGTTGGGAGGCATGCTGGGATTTTTTGGGGGCTTTTTCTTGCTTTTCTCCGTTTTGACCAGTGTGGTGCTGGGGAAAAAAAGCTAGAAAGAAAACCAGTTGAAGGGAACTGTCACCTTCAGAGGAGGCGCAAATCCTCCTGGAGCTGAGGAAGGGGATGAGGGGAGTCCAGCATAGTGCAGTGAGCTGCCACTGCCCCCAAGGCCCTTCTTTTGGAGGCATTTGTTGACTTTCTGAAATAAAAAAAAGCCTCCCTATCATCTTGTTTGCAACCCTACAGCCACCCCTGTGGGTATGTGTCATGTTCCAGACCCCCAGAGGGATTTGTGTATGTCCTGTGCTGGTGGATGCAGGACATTCTTTAGCAGAAGGGAGAGGATTTGGGGAGCAGCTGTCAAGCTTGGGTGCGTCAGAAAACCCCCTTTGCCCCCCACCTTTGTGCACCCCCAGATATCCTTTGTCCTCTCTTTTCTCCACCCCTTTCCTCCTCTCCTCTTCTTGACCCCTGTTTTCCCTCTGCCTTGAACTCCCCATCTTGTACCCACCCTCCCTCTCTTTATTTCTGCCTTTGGGGGTGAGTAAAAAGGGGTGGGGGAGTCCGGGGCTGATGAGGTCATCAGGGGCATCCCGACGCCCAGCAGGTGAGTGGGGGATGAGAGGGGTCATATGGAGTCCTCCCCGAAAAGGGAGGCTAAGCCCAAAAATGCCTGAAAATTTAAAAGTTACCATCTCTCTTTTTTTCTATCTATTGAAATACTAACTGACATATACACTGACTTCAAAAGAGAGCTCCGTCTCTACTTTATTATATCCAGGATCTTGTAGTGTAAGAAATGCAGGATACAGAAGGAGGGGGGGCTTTGAAAGCAGGACGAATGAAGCTCCAAGGCGCGTGCCAGTGCGAGGACGGCAGGCAGAGCTCTGGGTCGTGGCTTTGCCGGCCGCTCTCCCTTTCCCCAGGGGGCTCTCGAGGATCGCTGCTGCCGCCTGCGGGTGGCGCGCGGTACTGCAGGGAAAGCCGCGCGGCGAGCCGGATGCAGCCCCGTGGAACTGCGCTGCTGCAGCGAGTCTGGCCAGGCGCCCGTTCCCTGGCGGCATGTCCGGCTGGCGCCGGCAGCAAGGGAAAGGCCGGCGGGCCGGGGCTTTGGCCAGATTATTGTACTTTTGCCCCGCTTATCCTGCCGTGAGTCGCTTTGAGTGGGACATGCCCCCTTTGAGCTTTCCCCGGAGCCTGTGCCATTACGGTCAGCACGGGGGAACGAGGAAAAGCCAAATATGCCTTAACGTTCTCTGCCCCGCAGGACGCCGTGACCGGAAACTCTCGAGGCCACACTAAAGATGGCGATGCCCTCACCGAAAGTCGTCACAGCCCACACTCAAGATGGCGACGCCCTCACCGTAAGATCCTCAGAGCCCACACTCAAGATGGCGACGCTCCCAACAGGACGAATCGGCCAGAAAGCGTGTGTGACACCCAACCGGAATATTTGCATTGCCGGAGAAAAAGCACTGCCCCCCCGACCGGAATGCCGTACAAAAGATGGTGCCGCCTGTGCCCGAAAATACAGAGAGCCACACAAAAGATGGCGGCGCCATGACCGGAAGTCCTCCAGCCTACAAATAAGATGGCGACGCCCTGACCGGAAGTCCTCCAGCCTACAACCAAGATGGCGAAGCCCTACCGGAAGTCCTCCAGCCTACAAATAAGATGGCGACGCCCTGACCGGAAGTCCTCCAGCCTAAAACCAAGATGGCGGCGCCCTACCAGAAGTCCTCCAGCCTACAAATAAGATGGGGGCGCCATGACCGAAAGCAGCTCTGCTTTGGGCTTGGGGGGTTATTTCTCTTGGCTTTTAAGGCAGAGGCTTCTTTGCCACGTCTCTCTTGCTGCTTGCAATTCTTTCTTTGGCTGCTAGTGAATACATTTGAGAAGCTGTGGGGTTCTAGGATTCACTTGTTCTAAATATGGTGATTCTCCTAGTGAGCAATTGGACTCGTTCTCCAGTGCGGAGTGCAGAAGGATTTTTCTGTCAACTAATTGTTTCCTAATTTCTTTTCAAGCTCTCCTACGAACCTTGGACCGGTGGGCTTCGCCGCACTTGCCGTGGGGGCTGGAGTGAGAAGCAGCTGGAGGTGTTTGCTCTCTGCTCGGTCCCCGCCTTGCCCTCAGTTGCCTGGCCCTGCAGGTAAGCACAGCTCACCTTGGCTTTTCCGGGGCCCTTGCTGAAGGGTTTCCAAGTGTGGCCCTGAGAATTTCTGCAGGTGGAATGGATGGCTGTTTCAGAGCACTTGTCACTGGGCCGCCTGTGTTTTAACACTTGCCAGGGCAGGAGAATTGCAGCAGAAGAAGGGTAATTATTCATCTGAAGTTGTAAGCGAGTGCAGGAGAAATGCTAGGAAGACACCTGGATATGTAGTTAGGTATTTGAGTACCTTTGGCTGGTAGAAACACTCCATGGATGAGACAGAAAGGGCTGGTGCTGGAGCATGTTTAAGAAGCCAGCACAGGGAGCTTCAGTCTTCTAAAATTAGACAAAGCAGTGAGGGATGATGATGGAGTAGAACATGCTGGTGTTTTCAGCTTTGGGACTTGACTTGCTCATGGGAACAATCTGAATGAGGGAGGATGTTCTTGCTGAGAATTCCCCCTGGTAGATCTTCCCCATCTAGGATTGTATCACGGACAGTGTTCCCAATAGGCTGGAGATAAAGTTGTGAATTAGAGAGGAAGCGATGCACAACAAATGCAGGGAGAAAAGGTGGAATCGTGATGGAATTCTGGAGTGGTTCGGGTTGGAAGGGACCTTAAAGTTCATCCAGCCCCACTCCCTGAGCAGGGACACTTTCCCCTAGGCCAGGTTGCCCCTGGTCGCAGATGGCTGTGGAAGTGCTGGAGGTGTTTAGGGAATGCTGATAGTTTTTCCCCCACCTCTGGCCATCGGGTCGTTAAAAAGACTGATTCACCTCTTCCCACAGGGAAAAACGCTAGAGCAGAGGGAGGGAAGGACTCCCCCTTTTAGGATACAAACTCCCCCTTTTTGGGGCCAAGTTCTCTCTGTTTGGAGCCAATTTCCCCCTATTTGTAACCAAATTCCCCCTATTTGGGGCCAAACTCCCCCTTCTTGGGTCAAAACTCCCCCTTTTTGGATCCAAATTCCCCACTTTGGCACCTACCCCACCCTTTTTGGGACCAAACTCCCCCTGTTTGGGTCCAAATTCCCCCTTCTTGGGACAAAGCCCCCCCCTTTTGGAGCCAAATTACCCATCTTGGTACCAACCCCACCCTTTCCAGTCTCAACTCCACCCTTTTTGGGGCCAAACTCCCCATTTTTGGAGCCAAATTACCCACTTTGGTGCCAACCTCACTCTTTTTGGGGTCAAATTCCCCCTTTTTTGGGACAAAATCCCCCCTTTCGGAGCCAAACTCCCCTTTTAGCACCAAACTCCCCCTTCAGGAGCCAAATTACCCATCTTGGTACCAACCCCACCCTTTCTGGTCTCAACCCCACCCTTTTTTGGAGCCAAATTCCCCCCCTTGGAGCCAACCCCACCCCCTTTTTGGGACCAAACTCCCCCTTTCTGGGTCCATTTCCCCCGGGTTTTGGGTCCCTCTCCCCCCTTCCCTCGGCCCTGCCGACCCCCCCTGCGCCCCCCTCAGGTCCATTTTGGGGTGAAATCCCCCAATTTTGGGTCCGTCCCCTCCATCCCCCCCCCAAACCCGCCGGTACCTGAGGGGGGGGGCGCGGGGGAGGGGCCGGCGCGCGCAGCCCTGGCCACGCCCCCCGCTCGCGCTGCCGCAGCGGGGATGGGCGGGGATTGGTGGGGCGGTGTTTAGGGGCGTGGTTTTTTGTTGGGGCCGTTGCCCCAAAAGTGAAGGGGCGTGGTTTGTTTGAAGGGGCGTGGCTGGGTTTGAGATCACCCTAAGACCCCCCCCAAACAGCAGCTGGGACCTCCCCCCAAAACCAGTGCTGAGACCCCCCTAAAATGGGGCTGAGACCCCTCCAGACCCCCCAAAAATGGGGTGAATATCCCTCCAGACCCCCCAAAAATGGGGTGAATATCCCTCCAGACCCCCCAAAAATGGGGTGAATATCCCTCCAGACCCTCCAAAAATAGGGTTAATACCCCTCCAGATCCCCCAAAAATGGGGCTGAGATCCCTCCAGACCCCCCAAAAATGGGGTGAATATCCCTCCAGACCCTCCAAAAATGGGTCTGAGACCCCTCCAGACCTCCCAAAAATGGGTCTGAGACCCCTCCAGACCCCCCAAAAATGGGGGCTGAGACCCCTCCAGACCCCCCAAAAATGGGGGCTGAGATCCTCGCAAGACCCTCAAAATGGGGGCTAAGACCACCCCACCAAGACCCCCCCCCCCAAAAACAGGAGCTGGGACCCTCCGCAATCCCCCCCAAAAATGGTGCTGGGATCCCCCAAGACTCCCCAAAACAGGGGCTGAGACCACCGAAACCCCACAAAACCACTGCTGAGACCAGCAAGACCTCTTGAAACAGGAGCTGCACCTCTCCAGTTTCTACAGATATTTCAAACACTGTGATGTTCTAATACTGAAAAAAAAAAAAACCCAAATCATTCCTCTCTTGGTTTTTGGATTTTTGAACTCACAGTTTGGAGTCGTTCCAGCAGTTTCCAAGTGGTTTAGGAGCTGGCAGCTGAGGAGGAGATATGGTGTCTGTGAGGGGGATGAGAAAGAAAATGGCAGCCACGAGGAGCTATAAGAAGGCAAATGGCACCTGTAGGGCTTGAGGGGCAGCTGAGGGAAGAAATGGAGCCCGTGAGGGGGATGAGGGTGAAAATGGAGCCTGTGGGGTTTGAGGGGCAGCTGAGGAGGAGATATGGTGTCTGTGAGGGGGATGAAGGAAGAAATGGCAGCCATGAGGAGTTATAAGAAGGCAAACGGCACCTGTAGGGCTTGAGGGGCAGCTGACGGAAGAAATGGAGCCCGTGAGGGTGATGAAGAAAGAAAAGGTGCCCTTGAGGGGGATGAGGGAGGAAATGGGCCCTGTGAGGGGGATGAGGGAGGAAATGGCGGCCATGAAGGGAAATGGTGCCCGTGAGGGTGAAAATGGTGCCTGTGGGGTTTGAGGGGAGGCTGAGGGTATGAAATGGAGTCTGTGATGGGGGATGAGGGAGGATGAGGCGGCCATGAGAAGTTACAAGGAGTCAAATGGCACCTGTAGGGCTTGAGGGGGAGAAATGGTGTCCTGTAGAGCTGAGGGGGAGAAATGGTGTCCTTGAGGGTGATGAAGAAAGAAAAGGTGCCCTTGAGGGGGGAAATGGAGTCTGTGAGGAGGATGAGGGTGAAAATGGTGCCTGTGGGGTTTGAGAGGCAGCTTAGGGGGCAAAATGGAGTCTGTGAGGGGGATGAAGGAGGAAATGGTGCCTGTGGTGTTCAAGGGGGCAGCTGAGGGGAAGAAATGGAATCTGAGGGGACTGAGGAAGAAAATGGCGGCCATGAGGAGTTATAAGCAGGCAAACTGCACCTGTGGGGTTTGAGGAGCAGCTGAGGAGAAATGGTGTCCAAGAGGTGGACAAAGAAGGAAAAGTTGCCCTTAAGGGGACTGAGGGAAGGGGCTGAGGGGCAGCTGAGGGGAAACGGAGCCCATGAGGGGGATGAGGGAGGGAATGGCGACCATGAGGGGAAATGGTGCCCATGAGGGTTATGAGGGTGAAAATGATGCCTGTGGGGTTTGAGGGGCAGCTGAGGGGGGGAAATGGAGTCTGTGAGGGGGATGAGGGGACAAATGGTGCCCATGAGGAGGATGAGGGGGAACGCTTCAGTTTTGGGGCAGAGTGGCTGGAAATTACCCAGGAGGAAAGTCCTGGGCGTGCTGGGCATGAACCGGCGTGTGTGCCCAGGTGTGTCCAGGTGTGTCCAGCTGTGCCCAAGGGTATACTAGGTGTGCCCAGGTGTCGCACAGGTGTGCCCATGTGTGTCACAGGTGTGTCCAGGTGAGCTCAGGTGTGTCCCAGGTGTGTCACAGTGCGGGTGACAGGTGTAGGGGTCCCTGTGACACCCGGGGGGCTCCAGAACTGGGGGGGTCCTTGGGGGTCCTTCACACCTGGGGGCTACCTGGAAGGTCTGGGGGGGGCTCCAGAACTGGGAGGTCCCCTTGAGGGTCCCTGGAGGGTCTAGGGGGGCTCCAGAACTGGGGGGTCCCCGTGAGGGTCCCTGGAGGGTCTAGGGGGGCTCCAGAACTGGGGGGTCCCCGTGAGGGCCCCTAAAGGACCTCCACGGCCAAGGGGGGCGCCCTCTACCCCTACACAAATAGTCGGGGGGGGTCCCTAAAGCCCCTTATGGGACCTGGAGCCGCCCGGTGGGGAGGGCGAGGGGGGTTCCTGTGACCTCTAAAGGGGGGAGACTCCACCCCAACCCCCTCCAAAGACCCCCCAGGCCCCCCAAGCACTGAGGATGGGGGGGGGGCGACCGGACGGTCCTAAGTGGCCACCCTGAGCCCCCTTGGAGGACTCAACTCTATGATCCGGAAGTGCCAGCTCTGGGCGGCCAGGAGGGCCCAGCTCTATGGTTCGGATGGTACCGCTCTGGCCGTTCGGGTTCTCCCCCATTGGGGGTGGAGGCCGTTTCGTCTCTATGACCCCGCCGGGGTGGGCGGAGCGTCCACTTCCGGTCCCGTCCTCCGGGGGGCGGGGTCCCGAGCGCCAAGATGGCGGAGGCCCTGTCGGCGGAGGAGTTCCAGAGGATGCAGGTGGGGAGGGGGGGGGATTCGGGGGTGTTTTTGGGGGATTGGGCGATCCGGGGAGGGTCATACAGGGTCTTGGGAGGGGGTTTGGGGGGGGCTGGGGGTGTTTAGGGGGTGTTTTGGGGGGATGGAGGGGTTTGGGGGATCCGGGAAGGGTCAGAGGGGGTAGTGGAAAGGGGTTTGGGGGGGGTGGGGGGGTTAGGGGGTGTTTTGGGGGGGATGGAGGGTTTTAGGGGGGGTTAGGTCTTGGGGTCTGGGGAGGGTCATGGGGGGTCTTGAGAGGGGGTTTGGGGGACTCTGGGGGGGTTTAGGGGGTCTGGAGAGGCTGGGGAGGGTTATGGGGGGTCTTGGCAGGGGATTTGAGAGGTGTTTTGGGGAGGATTGGGGGGGCTTGGGAGGTCTGGGGGAGGTGTGGGTGTTTTGGGGGGGATGGAGGAGTTTGGGGGGTCTGGGGAAGGTCATAGGAGGTTCTGGGAGGGGCTTTGGGGGGGTCTTGGGGGTGTTTTGGAGGGGATGGAGGGGTTTGGGGGGTCTGGGGAAGGTCATAGGAGGTTCTGGGAGGGGCTTTGGGGGGGTCTGGGGGGGTCTTGGGGGTGTTTTGGGGGGGATGGAGGAGTTTGGGGGGTCTGGGGAGGGTCAGAGGGTGTCCCGGGAGGGGATCTGGGGGGGTTTAGGGGAGACTGGGGGGTCTGGGGAGGGTCATGGGGGGGTTTAGGGGTGTCTGGGGGCTCTGAGGGGGTTGGGGGAGGGCTCTTCGGGGTCTTGGTGGAGTTTTGGGGGGGGGGGTCGGGGGGTCCTGGGTGTTCCCAGGGGGTCTCATGAAGGTCCTGGGGGTCTCAAGAGGGTCCTGGGGAGGCCCTGGGGGGTCTCAGGGGGGTCCTGGTGGTCTCAAAGCCCCCTCCCCCAAATCCCTCTCAAGGCCCAACTGCTGGAGCTGAGAACGGAGAATTATCATTTTGAGGGGGGGGCTTGGGGGGGTCCTGAGGAGCTCAGGGTGGTCCTGGGGGGTCTCAGGGGGGTTCTGGGGGGTCTCAGGGGGGTCCTGGTGGTCTCAAAGCCCCCCAAATTCCCCCTCAAGGCCCAGCTGCTGGAGCTGAGAACGGAGAACTATCGACTGTCGGATGAGCTACGCAAGAACAGGGCCGGTGGGGGCTTTGGGGGGCTTTTGGGGGCTCTGGGGGGCTCAGGGAGGGTCTTGGGTGGTCCCTGAGGGTCTCTGGGGGTCCTGGCTGGAGGCTCGGGGGGGGGGATTTGAAAGGTTTTGGGGATTCCTGGGGGGTCCTCAAGGAGTTCTGGGGGGGTCCTGGGGGAGGGTCTTGGGGGGTCCTGGGGGTCTGGGGGGATTCAGGGGGTCCTGGGGGGGTTCAGGGGGTCCCTGGGGGGCTCAGGGGGGTTCAGGGGGTCCTGGGGGCTACGGGGGGGTTTAGAGGGCTCAGGGGGGCTCAGGGGGTCCCTGGGGGGGCTCAGGGGGGTCCTGAAGGGTCTGTGGGGGGGTTCAGGGTGTCCGGGAGGGCTCAGGGGGGTTTAGGGGGTCCCGGGGGGGGCTCAGGGGGTCTGTGGGGGCTCAGGGGGGTTTAGGGGGTCCCTGGGGGGGTTCAGGGGGTCCTGGGGGGGGTTCAGGTGGTCCCTGGGGGTCTCAGGGGGTCTCTGTCCCCACCCAGAGCTGTCGGGGCTGTGTCAGCGGGTGCAGAGCCTAGACAAGGACCTGGCCAAGGCCAACAAGGTGAGGGGGGGGGGGTTGAGTGTGAGACCCCCGCAGTCTTGGGGACCCCCCTGAGACCCCTCCCACCCTTGGGACCCCCCCCAGAACCCCCCCAGTGACTCCCTCTTTTCTTCCCCCCCTCTTTTCCAGGCCCTCAGTGACAGCAAGAAGGCCCAGGTGGGTCCTGGGGGGGGGGGTTTGGGGGTCCTGGAGGGGATTTTGGGGGGTCTCTGTTGCTGCTTGGGGGTAATTTTGGGGGTCTTTGTGAGTGCTGAGGGGGGGTCTCTGTATTTTATGGGAGTCTCTGGGAAAGTTCCGGGGTATTTTTGGGGGTCTTTGGGTGTGTATTTTTTGGGGTCTCAGGGTGTGTTTTTGGGGTCCCAGGAGGTGGAGGCACTGCTGGGAAAGACGCGGATGCTGCAGGGGAAGCTCCAGAGCCAGGAGGACGATTTTCAACTCCAGAACAGCACCCTGCTGAGGGAGCTGGCCCAGGTGGGACCCCAAAAATGTCCCCAAATGTCCCCCAAAATGTCCCCAAATGTCCCCCAAAATGTCCCCAAATGTCCCCAAATGTCCCCATAGCCCCAGGTGGGACCCCAAAAATGTCCCCAAATGTCCCCCAAAATGTCCCCAAATGTCCCCAAATGTCCCCCAAAATGTCCCCAAATGTCCCCACAGCCCCTGCTGAGGGAGCTGGCAAAGGTGGGACCCCAAAAATGTCCCCAAATGTCCCCCAAAATGTCCCCAAATGTCCCCACAGCCCCTGCTGAGGGAGCTGGCCAAGGTGGGACCCCAAAAATGTCCCCAAATGTCCCCCAAAATGTCCCCCAAAATGTCCCCAAATGTCCCCAAATGTCCCCACAGCCCCTGCTGAGGGAGCTGGCCAAGGTGGGACCCCAAAAATGTCCCCAAATGTCCCCAAAATGTTCCCCAAAATGTCCCCAAATGTCCCCAAATGTCCCCACAGCCCCTGCTGAGGGAGCTGGCCAAAGTGGGACCCCAAAAATGTCCCCAAATGTCCCCCAAATGTCCCCCAAAATGTCCCCAAATGTCCCCAAATGTCCTCACAGCCCCTGCTGAGGGAGCTGGCCAAGGAGGGACCCCAAAAATGTCCCCAAATGTCCCCCAAAATGTCCCCAAATGTCCCCACAGCCCCTGCTGAGGGAGCTGGCCAAGGTGGGACCCCAAAAATGTCCCCAGATGTCCCCCAAAATGTCCCCCAAAATGTCCCCAAATGTCCCCAAATGTCCCCCAAAATATCCCCAAATGTCCCCAAATGTCCCCACAGCCCCTGCTGAGGGAGCTGGCCAAAGTGGGACCCCAAAAATGTCCCCAAATGTCCCCCAAAATGTCCCCAAATGTCCTCACAGCCCCTGCTAAGGGAGCTGGCCAAGGTGGGACCACAAAAATGTCCCCAAATGTCCCCAAAAATGTCCCCAAATGTCCCCAAATGTCCCCCAATATGTCCCCAAATGTCCCCACAGCCCCTGCTGAGGGAGCTGGCCAAGGTGGGACCCCAAAAATGTCCCCAAATGTCCCCCAAAATGTCCCCAAATGTCCCCAAATGTCCTCACAGCCCCTGCTGAGGGAGCTGGCCAAGTTGGGACCCCAAAAATGTCCCCAAATGTCCCCCAAATGTCCCCCAAAATGTCCCCAAATGTCCCCAAATGTCCCCACAGCCCCTGCTGAGGGAGCTGGCCAAGGTGGGACCCCAAAAATGTCCCCAAATGTCCCCCAAAATGTCCCCAAATGTCCCCACAGCCCCTGCTGAAGGAGCTGGCCAAAGTGGGACCCCAAAAATGTCCCCAAATGTCCCCTAAAATGTCCCAAAATGTCCCCAAATGTCCCCAAAGACCCTGCTGAGGGAGCTGGCCAAGGTGGGACCCCAAAAATGTCCCCAAATGTCCCCCAAAATGTCCCCAAATGTCCCCACAGCCCCTGCTGAGGGAGCTGGCCAAGGTGGGACCCCAAAAATGTCCCCAAATGTCCCCCAAAATGTCCCCCAAAATGTCCCCCAAAATGTCCCCAAATGTCTCCACAGCCCCTGCTGAGGGAGCTGGCCAAGGTGGGACCCCAAAAATGTCCCCAAATGTCCCCCAAAATGTCCCCCAAAATGTCCCCAAATGTCCCCAAATGTCCCCAAATGTCCCCACAGCCCCTGCTGAGGGAGCTGGCCAAGGTGGGACCCCAAAAATGTCCCCAAATGTCCCCCAAAATATCCCCAAATGTCCCCACCGCCCCTGCTGAGGGAGCTGGCCAAGGTGGGACCCCAAAAATGTCCCCAAATGTCCCCTAAAATGTCCCAAAATGTCCCCAAATGTCCCCCAAAATGTCCCCAAATGTCCCCACAGCCCCTGCTGAGGGAGCTGGCCAAGGTGGGACCCCTAAAATGTCCCCAAATGTCCCCCAAAATGTCCCCCAAAATGTCCCCAATGTCCCCAAATGTCCCCAAATGTCCCTTTAGGCCCGGCTGAGGGAGCTGGCCAAGGTGGGACCCCAAAAATGTCCCCAAATGTCCCCCAAAATGTCCCCAAATGTCCCCAAATGTCCCCCAAAATGTCCCCAAAATGTCCCCAAATGTCCCCACAGCCCCTGCTGAGGGAGCTGGCCAAGGTGGGACCCCAAAAATGTCCCCAAATGTCCCCCAAAATGTCCCCAAAATGACCCCAAATGTCCCCACAGCCCCTGCTGAGGGAGCTGGCCAAGGTGGGACCCCAAAAATGTCCCCAAATGTCCCCCAAAATGTCCCCAAATGTCCCCACAGCCCCTGCTGAGGGAGCTGGCCAAGGTGGGACCCCAAAAATGTCCCCAAATGTCCCCCAAAATGTCCCCCATAATGTCCCCAAATGTCCCCAAATGTCCCCACAGCCCCTGCTGAGGGAGCTGGCCAAGGTGGGACCCCAAAAATGTCCCCAAATGTCCCCCAAAATGTCCCCAAATATCCCAAAATGTCCCCCAAAATGTCCCCAAATGTCCCCACAGCCCCTGCTGAGGGAGCTGGCCAAGGTGGGACCCCAAAAATGTCCCCAAATGTCCCCCAAAAGGTCCCCAAATGTCCCCACAGCCCCTGCTGAAGGAGCTGGCCAAAGTGGGACCCCAAAAATGTCCCCAAATGTCCCCCAAAATGTCCCCAAATGACCCAAATGTCCCCAAAGCCCCTGCTGAGGGAGCTGGGCAAGGTGGGACCCCAAAAATGTCCCCAAATGTCCCCCAAAATGTCCCCCAAAATGTCCCCAAATGTCCCCAAATGTCCCCACAGCCCCTGCTGAGGGAGCTGGCCAAGGTGGGACCCCAAAAATGTCCCCAAATGTCCCCAAAATGTTCCCCAAAATGTCCCCAAATGTCCCCAAATGTCCCCACAGCCCCTGCTGAGGGAGCTGGCCAAAGTGGGACCCCAAAAATGTCCCCCAAATGTCCCCCAAATGTCCCCCAAAATGTCCCCAAATGTCCCCAAATGTCCTCACAGCCCCTGCTGAGGGAGCTGGCCAAGGAGGGACCCCAAAAATGTCCCCAAATGTCCCCCAAAATGTCCCCAAATGTCCCCACAGCCCCTGCTGAGGGAGCTGGCCAAGGTGGGACCCCAAAAATGTCCGCAAATGTCCCCCAAAATGTCCCCCAAAATGTCCCCAAATGTCCCCAAATGTCCCCACAGCCCCTGCTGAGGGAGCTGGCCAAAGTGGGACCCCTAAAATGTCCCCAAATGTCCCCCAAAATGTCCCCAAATGTCCTCAAATGTCCCCAAAAATATCCCCAAATGTCCCCAAATGTCCCCACAGCCCCTGCTGAGGGAGCTGGCCAAAGTGGGACCCCAAAAATGTCCCCAAATGTCCCCCAAAATGTCCCCAAATGTCCCCAAATGTCCTCACAGCCCCTGCTGAGGGAGCTGGCCAAGGTGGGACCACAAAAATGTCCCCAAATGTCCCCAAAAATGTCCCCAAATGTCCCCAAATGTCCCCCAATATGTCCCCAAATGTCCCCACAGCCCCTGCTGAGGGAGCTGGCCAAGGTGGGACCCCAAAAATGTCCCCAAATGTCCCCCAAAATGTCCCCAAATGTCCCCAAATGTCCCCAAATGTCCCCACAGCCCCTGCTGAGGGAGCTGGCCAAAGTGGGACCCCAAAAATGTCCCCAAATGTCCCCCAAAATGTCCCCAAATGTCCCCACAGCCCCTGCTGAGGGAGCTGGCCAAGGTGGGACCCCAAAAATGTCCCCAAATGTCCCCCAAAATGTCCCCAAATATCCCAAAATGTCCCCCAAAATGTCCCTAAATGTCCCCACAGCCCCTGCTGAGGGAGCTGGCCAAGGTGGGACCCCAAAAATGTCCCCAAATGTCCCCCAAAATGTCCCCAAATGTCCCCCAAAATGTCCCCAAATGTCCCCAAATGTCCCCACAGCCCCTGCTGAGGGAGCTGGCCAAGGTGGGACCCCAAAAATGTCCCCAAATGTCCCCCAAAATGTCCCCAAATGTCCCCAAATGTCCCCCAAAATGTCCCCAAATGTCCCCACAGCCCCTGCTGAAGGAGCTGGCCAAAGTGGGACCCCAAAAATGTCCCCAAATGTCCCCCAAAATGTCCCCAAATGAACCAAATGTCCCCAAAGCCCCTGCTGAGGGAGCTGGCCAAGGTGGGACCCCAAAAATGTCCCCAAATGTCCCCCAAAATGTCCCACAAAATGTCCCCAAATGTCCCCAAATGTCACCACAGCCCCTGCTGAGGGAGCTGGCCAAGGTGGGACCCCAAAAATGTCCCCAAATGTCCCCAAAATGTTCACCAAAATGTCCCCAAATGTCCCCAAATGTCCCCACAGCCCCTGCTGAGGGAGCTGGCCAAGGTGGGACCCCAAAAATGTCCCCAAATGTCCCCCAAATGTCCCCCAAAATGTCCCCAAATGTCCCCAAAGCCCCTGCTGAGGGAGCTGGCCAAGGTGGGACCCCAAAAATGTCCCCAAATGTCACCCAAAATGTCCCCCAAAATGTCCCCAAATGTCCCCAAATGTCCCCACAGCCCCTGCTGAGGGAGCTGGCCAAGGTGGGACCCCAAAAATGTCCCCAAATGTCCCCCAAAATGTCCCCAAATGTCCCCAAATGTCCCCACAGCCCCTGCTGAGGGAGCTGGCCAAGGTGGGACCCCAAAAATGTCCCCAAATGTCCCCCAAAATGTCCCCAAATGTCCCCACAGCCCCTGCTGAAGGAGCTGGCCAAAGTGGGACCCCAAAAATGTCCCCAAATGTCCCCCAAAATGTCCCCAAATGTCCCCAAATGTCCCCAAAGACCCTGCTGAGGGAGCTGGCCAAAGTGGGACCCCAAAAATGTCCCCAAATGTCCCCCAAAATGTCCCCAAATGTCCCCACAGCCCCTGCTGAGGGAGCTGGCCAAGGTGGGACCCCAAAAATGTCCCCAAATGTCCCCCAAAATGTCCCCCAAAATGTCCCCCAAAATGTCCCCCAAAATGTCCCCAAATGTCCCCAAATGTCCCCACAGCCCCTGCTGAGGGAGCTGGCCAAGGTGGGACCCCAAAAATGTCCCCAAATGTCCCCAAAAAATCCCCAAATGTCCCCACCGCCCCTGCTGAGGGAGCTGGCCAAGGTGGGACCCCAAAAATGTCCCCAAATGTCCCCCAAAATGTCCCAAAATGTCCCCAAATGTCCCCCAAAATGTCCCCAAATGTCCCCAAATGTCCCCAAATGTCCCCACAGCCCCTGCTGAGGGAGCTGGCCAAGGTGGGACCCCAAAAATGTCCCCAAATGTCCCCCAAAATATCCCCAAATGTCCCCACCGCCCCTGCTGAGGGAGCTGGCCAAGGTGGGACCCCAAAAATGTCCCCAAATGTCCCCTAAAATGTCCCAAAATGTCCCCAAATTTCCCCCAAAATGTCCCCAAATGTCCCCAAATGTCCCCAAATGTCCCCACAGCCCCTGCTGAGGGAGCTGGCCAAGGTGGGACCCCAAAAATGTCCCCAAATGTCCCCCAAAATGTCCCCAAATGTCCCCACAGCCCCTGCTGAGGGAGCTGGCCAAGGTGGGACCCCAAAAATGTCCCCAAATGTCCCCCAAAATGTCCCCCAAAATGTCCCCAAATGTCCCCAAATGTCCCCACAGCCCCTGCTGAGGGAGCTGGCCAAGGTGGGACCCCAAAAATGTCCCCAAATGTCCCCCAAAATGTCCCCAAATGTCCCCACAGCCCCTGCTGAGGGAGCTGGCCAAGGTGGGACCCCAAAAATGTCCCAAAGTGTCCCCAAATGTCCCCAAATGTCCCCAAAGCCCCTGCTGAGGGAGCTGGCCAAAGTGGGACCCCAAAAATGTCCCCAAGTGTCCCCCAAAATGTCCCCAAATGTCCCCAAATGTCCTCACAGCCCCTGCTGAGGGAACTGGCCAAGGTGGGACGCCAAAAATGTCCCCAAATGTCCCCCAAAATGTCCCCAAATGTCCCCCAATGTCCCCAAATATCCCCAAATGTCCCCATGGCCCCTGCTGAGGGAGCTGGCCAAGGTGGGACCCCAAAAATGTCCCCAAATGTCCCCCAAAATGTCCCCAAATGTCCCCACAGCCCCTGCTGAGGGAGCTGGCCAAGGTGGGACCCCAAAAATGTCCCCAAATGTCCCCCAAAATGTCCCCAAATGTCCCCACAGCCCCTGCTGAGGGAGCTGGCCAAGGTGGGACCCCAAAAATGTCCCAAAGTGTCCCCAAATGTCCCCAAATGTCCCCAAAGCCCCTGCTGAGGGAGCTGGCCAAAGTTGGACCCCAAAAATGTCCCCAAGTGTCCCCCAAAATGTCCCCAAATGTCCCCAAATGTCCTCACAGCCCCTGCTGAGGGAGCTGGCCAAGGTGGGACCCCAAAAATGTCCCCAAATGTCCCCCAAAATGTCCCCAAATGTCCCCCAATGTCCCCAAATATCCCCAAATGTCCCCATGGCCCCTGCTGAGGGAGCTGGCCAAGGTGGGACCCCAAAAATGTCCCCAAATGTCCCCCAAAATGTCCCCCAAAATGTCCCCAAATGTCCCCAAATGTCCCCAAATGTCCCCACAGCCCCTGCTGAGGGAGCTGGCCAAGGTGGGACCCCAAAAATGTCCCCAAATGTCCCCCAAAATGTCCCCCAAAATGTCCCCAAATGTCCCCAAATGTCCCCAAATGTCCCCACAGCCCCTGCTGAGGGAGCTGGCCAAGGTGGGACCCCAAAAATATCCCCAAATGTCCCCCAAAATGTCCGCAAATGTCCCCAAATGTCCCCCAAAATGTCCCCAAATGTCCCCACAGCCCCTGCTGAGGGAGCTGGCCAAAGTGGGACCCCAAAAATGTCCCCAAATGTCCCCCAAAATGTCCCCAAATGTCCCCCAAAATGTCCCCAAATGTCCTCACAGCCCCTGCTGAGGGAGCTGGCCAAGTTGGGACCCCAAAAATGTCCCCAAATGTCCCTCAAATGTCCCCCAAAATGTCCCCAAATGTCCCCAAATGTCCCCACAGCCCCTGCTGAAGGAGCTGGCCAAAGCGGGACCCCAAAAATGTCCCCAAATGTCCCCCAAAATGTCCCCAAATGACCCAAATGTCCCCAAAGCCCCTGCTGAGGGAGCTGGCCAAGGTGGGACCCCAAAAATGTCCCCAAATGTCCCCAAAATATTCCCCAAAATGTCCCCAAATGTCCCCAAATGTCCCCACAGCCCCTGCTGAGGGAGCTGGCCAAGGTGGGACCCCAAAAATGTCCCCAAATGTCCCCCAAATGTCCCCCAAAATGTCCCCAAATGTCCCCAAATGTCCTCACAGCCCCTGCTGAGGGAGCTGGCCAAGGAGGGACCCCAAAAATGTCCCCAAATGTCCCCCAAAATGTCCCCAAATGTCCCCACAGCCCCTGCTGAGGGAGCTGGCCAAAGTGGGACCCCAAAAATGTCCCCAAATGTCCCCCAAAATGTCCCCAAATGTCCCCAAATGTCACCACAGCCCCTGCTGAGGGAGCTGGCCAAAGTGGGACCCCAAAAATGTCCCCAAATGTCCCCCAAAATGTCCCCAAATGTCCCCACAGCCCCTGCTGAGGGAGCTGGCCAAAGTGGGACCCCAAAAATGTCCCCAAATGTCCCCCAAATGTCCCCAAATATCCCCAAATGTCCTCACAGCCCCTGCTGATGGGCTGGCCAAGTTGGGACCCCAAAAATGTCCCCAAATGTCCCCCAAAATGTCCCCAAATGACCCAAATGTCCCCAAAGCCCCTGCTGAGGGAGCTGGCCAAGGTGGGACCCCAAAAATGTCCCCAAATGTCCCCCAAAATGTCCCCCCAAATGTCCCCAAATGTCCCCAAATGTCCCCACAGCCCCTGCTGAGGGAGCTGGCCAAGGTGGGACCCCAAAAATGTCCCCAAATGTCCCCCAAAATGTCCCCAAATGTCCCCACAGCCCCTGCTGAGGGAGCTGGCCAAGGTGGGACCCCAAAAATGTCCCCAAATGTCCCCAAAATGTTCCCCAAAATGTCCCCAAATGTCCCCAAATGTCCCCACAGCCCCTGCTGAGGTTGCTGGCCAAGGTGGGACCCCAAAAATGTCCCCAAATGTCCCCAAATGTCCCCCAAAATGTCCCCAAATGTCCCCAAATGTCCTCACAGCCCCTGCTGAGGGAGCTGGCCAAGGAGGGACCCCAAAAATGTCCCCAAATGTCCCCCAAAATGTCCCCAAATGTCCCCACAGCCCCTGCTGAAGGAGCTGGCCAAGGTGGGACCCCAAAAATGTCCCCAAATGTCCCCCAAAATGTCCCCCAAAATGTCCCCAAATGTCCCCAAATGTCCCCACAGCCCCTGCTGAGGGAGCTGGCCAAAGTGGGACCCCAAAAATGTCCCCAAATGTCCCCCAAAATGTCCCCAAATGTCCTCAAATGTCCCCAAATGTCCCCAAATGTCCCCAAATGTCCCCACAGCCCCTGCTGAGGGAGCTGGCCAAGGTGGGACCCCAAAAATGTCCCCAAATGTCCCCCAGAATGTCCCCAAATGTCCCCAAATGTCCCCACAGCCCCTGCTGAGTGAGCTGGCCAAGGTGGGACCCCAAAAATGTCCCCAAATGTCCCCAAAAATGTCCCCAAATGTCCCCAAATGTCCCCCAATATGTCCCCAAATGTCCCCACAGCCCCTGCTGAGGGAGCTGGCCAAGGTAGGACCCCAAAAATGTCCCCAAATGTCCCCCAAAATGTCCCCCAAAATGTCCCCAAATGTCCCCAAATGTCCCCACAGCCCCTGCTGAGGGAGCTGGCCAAGGTGGGACCCCAAAAATGTCCCCAAATGTCCCCCAAAATGTCCCCCAAAATGTCCCCAAATGTCCCCAAATGTCCCCAAATGTCCCCACAGCCCCTGCTGAGGGAGCTGGCCAAAGTGGGACCCCAAAAATGTCCCCAAATGTCCCCCAAAATGTCCCCAAATGTCCCCAAATGTCCTCACAGCCCCTGCTGAGGGAGCTGGCCAAGGTGGGACCCCAAAAATGTCCCCAAATGTCCCCCAAAATGTCCCCAAATGTCCCCAAATGTCCCCACAGCCCCTGCTGAGGGAGCTGGCCAAGGTGGGACCCCAAAAATGTCCCCAAATGTCCCCCAAAATGTCCCCCAAAATGTCCCCAAATGTCCCCAAATGTCCCCACAGCCCCTGCTGAGGGAGCTGGCCAAGGTGGGACCCCAAAAATGTCCCCAAATGTCCCCCAAAATGTCCCCTAAAATGTCCCCAAATGTCCCCAAATGTCCCTAAATGTCCCCACCGCCCCTGCTGTGAGAGCTGGCCAAGGTGGGACCCCAAAAATGTCCCCAAATGTCCCCCAAAATGTCCCCAAATGTCCCCAAATGTCCCCCAAAATGTCCCCAAAATGTCCCCAAATGTCCCCACAGCCCCTGCTGAGGGAGCTGGCCAAGGTGGGACCCCAAAAATGTCCCCAAATGTCCCCCAAAATGTCCCCAAATGTCCCCAAATGTCACCACAGCCCCTGCTGAGGGAGCTGGCCAAGGTGGGACCCCAAAAATGTCCCCAAATGTCCCCCAAAATGTCCCCAAAATGACCCCAAATGTCCCCACAGCCCCTGCTGAGGGAGCTGGCCAAGGTGGGACCCCAAAAATGTCCCTAAATGTCCCCCAAAATGTCCCCAAATGTCCCCACAGCCCCTGCTGAGGGAGCTGGCCAAGGTGGGACCCCAAAAATGTCCCCAAATGTCCCCCAAAATGTCCCCCAAAATGTCCCCAAATGTCCCCAAATGTCCCCACAGCCCCTGCTGAGGGAGCTGGCCAAGGTGGGACCCCAAAAATGTCCCCAAATGTCCCCCAAAATGTCCCCAAATGTCCCCCAAAAATGTCCCCAAATGTCCCCCAAAATGTCCCCCAAAATGTCCCCAAATGTCCCCAAATGTCCCCACGGCCCCTGCTGAGGGAGCTGGCCAAGGTGGGACCCCAAAAATGTCCCCAAATGTCCCCCAAAATGTCCCCAAATGTCCCCAAATGTCCCCACAGCCCCTGCTGAGGGAGCTGGCCAAGGTGGGACCCCAAAAATGTCCCCAAATGTCCCCCAAAATGTCCCTAAATGTCCCCAAATGTCCCCAAATGTCCCCAAATGTCCCCACAGCCCCTGCTGAGGGAACTGGCCAAGGTGGGACCCCAAAAATGTCCCCAAATGTCCCCCAAAATGTCCCCAAATATCCCCACCGCCCCTGCTGAGGGAGCTGGCCAAGGTGGGACCCAAAAATGTCCCCAAATGTCCCCCAAAATGTCCCCAAATGTCCCAAAATGTCCCCCAAAATGTCCCCAAATGTCCCCACAGCCCCTGCTGAGGGAGCTGGCCAAGGTGGGACCCCAAAAATGTCCCCAAATGTCCCCCAAAATGTCCCCAAATGTCCCCAAATGTCCTCACAGCCCCTGCTGAGGGAGCTGGCCAAGGTGGGACCCCAAAAATGTCCCCAAATGTCCCCCAAAATGTCCCCAAAATGACCCCAAATGTCCCCACAGCCCCTGCTGAGGGAGCTGGCCAAGGTGGGACCCCAAAAATGTCCCCAAATGTCCCCCAAAATGTCCCCAGATGTCGCCACAGCCCCTGCTGAGGGAGCTGGCCAAGGTGGGACCCCAAAAATGTCCCCAAATGTCCCCCAAAATGTCCCCCAAAATGTCCCCAAATGTCCCCAAATGTCCCCACAGCCCCTGCTGAGGGAGCTGGCCAAGGTGGGACCCCAAAAATGTCCCCAAATGTCCCCCAAAATGTCCCCAAATGTCACCACAGCCCCTGCTGAGGGAGCTGGCCAAGGTGGGACCCCAAAAATGTCCCCAAATGTCCCCCAAAATGTCCCCCAAAATGTCCCCAAATGTCCCCAAATGTCCCCACAGCCCCTACTGAAGGAGCTGGCCAAGGTGGGACCCCAAAAATGTCCCCAAGTGTCCCCCAAAATATCCCCAAAATGTCCCCAAATGTCCCCAAATGTCCCCACAGCCCCTGCTGAGGGAGCTGGCCAAGGTGGGACCCCAAAAATGTCCCCAAATGTCCCCAAAATGTCCCCCAAAATGTCCCCAAATGTCCCCAAATGTCCCCACAGCCCCTGCTGAGGGAGCTGGCCAAGGTGGGACCCCAAAAATGTCCCCAAATGTCCCCCAAAATGTCCCCAAATGTCCCCACAGTTCCTGCTGAGGGAGCTGGCCAAGGTGGGACCCCAAAAATGTCCCCAAATGTCCCCCAAAATGTCCCCCAAAATGTCCCCAAATGTCCCCAAATGTCCCCAAATGTCCCCAAATGTCCCCACAGCCCCTGCTGAGGGAGCTGGCCAAGGTGGGACCCCAAAAATGTCCCCAAATGTCCCCAAAATGTCCCCCAAAATGTCCCCCAAAATGTCCCCAAATGTCCCCAAATGTCCCCACAGCCCATGCTGAGGGAGCTGGCCAAGGTGGGACCCCAAAAATGTCCCCAAAATGTCCCCAAATGTCCCCCAAAATGTCCCCAAATGTCCCCACAGCCGCTACTGAGGGAGCTGGCCAAGGTGGGACCCCAAAAATGTCCCAAATGTTCCCCAAAATTTCCCCAAATGTCCCCACAGCCCCTGCTGAGGGAACTGGCCAAGGTGGGACCCCAAAAATGTCCCCAAATGTCCCCCAAAATGTCCCCCAAAATGTCTACAAATGTCCCCAAATGTCCCCACAGCCCCTGCTGAGGGAGCTGGCCAAGGTGGGACCCCAAAAATGTCCCCAAATGTCCCCCAAAATGTCACCTAAAATGTCCCCAAATGTCCCCAAATGTCCCCACAGCCCCTGCTGAGGGAGCTGGCCAAGGTGGGACCCCAAAAATGTCCCCAAATGTCCCCCAAAATGTCCCCAAATGTCCCCACAGCCCCTGCTGAGGGAGCTGGCCAAGGTGGGACCCCAAAAATGTCCCCAAATGTTCCCCAAATGTCCCCCAAAATGTCCCCAAATGTCCCCAAATGTCCCCCAGCCCCTGCTGATGGAGCTGGGCAAGGTGGGACCCCAAAAATGTCCCCAAATGTCCCCCAAAATGACCCCAAATGTCCCCACAGCCCCTGCTGAGGGAGCTGGCCAAGGTGGGACCCCAAAAATGTCCCCAAATGTCCCCCAAAATGTCCCCAAATGTCCCCCAAAATGTCCCCAAATGTCCCCAAATGTCCCCACAGCCCCTGCTGAGGGAGCTGGCCAAGGTGGGACCCCAAAAATGTCCCCAAATGTCCCCCAAAATGTCCCCAAATGTCCCCAAATGTCCCCCAAAATGTCCCCAAATGTCCCCAGAGCCCCTGCTGAGGGAGCTGGCCAAGGTGGGACCCCAAAAATGTCTCCAAATGTCCCCCAAAATGTCCCCCAAAATGTCCCCAAATGTCCCCAAATGTCCCCACAGCCCCTGCTGAGGGAGCTGGCCAAGGTGGGACCCCAAAATGTCCCCAAATGTCCCCAAAAATGTCCCCAAATGTCCCCAAATGTCCCCACAGCCCCTGCTGAGGGAGCTGGCCAAGGTGGGACCCCAAAAATGTCCCCAAATGTCCCCCAAAATGTCCCCAAATGTCCCCACAGCCCCTGCTGAAGGAGCTGGCCAAAGTGGGACCCCAAAAATGTCCCCAAATGTCCCCCAAAATGTCCCCCAAAATGTCCCCAAATGTCCCCAAATGTCCCCACAGCCCCTGCTGAGGGAGCTGGCCAAGGTGGGACCCCAAAAATGTCCCCAAATGTCCCCCAAAATGTCCCCAAATGTCCCCAAATGTCCCCAAATGTCCCCACAGCCCCTGCTGAGGGAGCTGGGCAAGGTGGGACCCCAAAAATGTCCCCAAATGTCCCCCAAAATGTCCCCAAATGTCCCCACAGCCCCTGCTGAGGGAGCTGGCCAAGGTGGGACCCCAAAAATGTCCCCAAATGTCCCCCAAAATGTCCCCAAATGTCCCCCAAAATGTCCCCCAAAATGTCCCCAAAATGTCCCCAAATGTCCCCACAGCCCCTGCTGAGGGAGCTGGCCAAGGTGGGACCCCAAAAATGTAACCAAATGTCCCCCAAAAAGTCACCTAAAATGTCCCCAAATGTCCCCAAATGTCCCCACAGTCCCTGCTGAGGGAGCTGGCCAAGGTGGGACCCCAAAAATGTCCCCAAATGTCCCCCAAAATGTCCCCAGATGTCGCCACAGCCCCTGCTGAGGGAGCTGGCCAAGGTGGGACCCCAAAAATGTCCCCAAATGTCCCCCAAAATGTCCCCAAATGTCCCCAAATGTCCCCACAGCCCCTGCTGAGGGAGCTGGCCAAGGTGGGACCCCAAAAATGTCCCCAAATGTCCCCCAAAATGTCCCCAAATGTCACCACAGCCCCTGCTGAGGGAGCTGGCCAAGGTGGGACCCCAAAAATGTCCCCAAATGTCCCCCAAAATGTCCCCCAAAATGTCCCCAAATGTCCCCAAATGTCCCCACAGCCCCTACTGAAGGAGCTGGCCAAGGTGGGACCCCAAAAATGTCCCCAAGTGTCCCCCAAAATATCCCCAAAATGTCCCCAAATGTCCCCAAATGTCCCCACAGCCCCTGCTGAGGGAGCTGGCCAAGGTGGGACCCCAAAAATGTCCCCAAATGTCCCCAAAATGTCCCCCAAAATGTCCCCAAATGTCCCCAAATGTCCCCACAGCCCCTGCTGAGGGAGCTGGCCAAGGTGGGACCCCAAAAATGTCCCCAAATGTCCCCCAAAATGTCCCCAAATGTCCCCACAGTTCCTGCTGAGGGAGCTGGCCAAGGTGGGACCCCAAAAATGTCCCCAAATGTCCCCCAAAATGTCCCCCAAAATGTCCCCAAATGTCCCCAAATGTCCCCAAATGTCCCCAAATGTCCCCACAGCCCCTGCTGAGGGAGCTGGCCAAGGTGGGACCCCAAAAATGTCCCCAAATGTCCCCAAAATGTCCCCCAAAATGTCCCCCAAAATGTCCCCAAATGTCCCCAAATGTCCCCACAGCCCATGCTGAGGGAGCTGGCCAAGGTGGGACCCCAAAAATGTCCCCAAAATGTCCCCAAATGTCCCCCAAAATGTCCCCAAATGTCCCCACAGCCCCTACTGAGGGAGCTGGCCAAGGTGGGACCCCAAAAATGTCCCAAATGTTCCCCAAAATGTCCCCAAATGTCCCCACAGCCCCTGCTGAGGGAGCTGGCCAAGGTGGGACCCCAAAAATGTCCCAAATGTTCCCCAAAATGTCCCCAAATGTCCCCACAGCCCCTGCTGAGGGAGCTGGCCAAGGTGGGACCCCAAAAATGTCCCCAAATGTCCCCCAAAATGTCACCTAAAATGTCCCCAAATGTCCCCAAATGTCCCCACAGGCCCTGCTGAGGGAGCTGGCCAAGGTGGGACCCCAAAAATGTCCCCAAATGTCCCCCAAAATGTCCCCAAATGTCCCCACAGCCCCTGCTGAGGGAGCTGGCCAAGGTGGGACCCCAAAAATGTCCCCAAATGTCCCCCAAAATGTCCCCCAATGTCCCCAAATGTCCCCAAATGTCCCCACAGCCCCTGCTGAGGGAGCTGGCCAAGGTGGGACCCCAAAAATGTCCCCAAATGTCCCCCAAAATGTCCCCCAAAATGTCCCCCAATGTCCCCAAATGTCCCCAAATGTCCCCACAGCCCCTGCTGAGGGAGCTGGCCAATGTGGGACCCCAAAAATGTCCCCAAATGTCCCCCGAAATGTCCCCCAAAATGTCCCCCAAAATGTCCCCCAATGTCCCCAAATGTCCCCACAGCCCCTGCTGAGGGAGCTGGCCAATTTGGGACCCCAAAAATGTCCCCAAATGTCCACCAAAATGTCCCCAAATGTCCCCAAATGTCCCCCAAAATGTCCCCAAATGTCCCCAAATGTCCCCCAAAATGTCCCCAAATGTCCCCAAATGTCCCCACAGCCCCTGCTGAGGGAGCTGGCCAAGGTGGCACCCCAAAAATGTCCCCAAATGTCCCCCAAAATGTCCCCAAAATGACCCCAAATGTCCCCACAGCCCCTGCTGAGGGAGCTGGCCAAGGTGGGACCCCAAAAATGTCCCCAAATGTCCCCCAAAATGTCCCTAAATGTCCCCAAATGTCCCCAAATGTCCCCAAATGTCCCCACAGCCCCTGCTGAGGGAACTGGCCAAGGTGGGACCCCAAAAATGTCCCCAAATGTCCCCCAAAATGTCCCCAAATATCCCCACCGCCCCTGCTGAGGGAGCTGGCCAAGGTGGGACCCAAAAATGTCCCCAAATGTCCCCCAAAATGTCCCCAAATGTCCCAAAATGTCCCCCAAAATGTCCCCAAATGTCCCCACAGCCCCTGCTGAGGGAGCTGGCCAAGGTGGGACCCCAAAAATGTCCCCAAATGTCCCCCAAAATGTCCCCAAATGTCCCCAAATGTCCTCACAGCCCCTGCTGAGGGAGCTGGCCAAGGTGGGACCCCAAAAATGTCCCCAAATGTCCCCCAAAATGTCCCCAAAATGACCCCAAATGTCCCCACAGCCCCTGCTGAGGGAGCTGGCCAAGGTGGGACCCCAAAAATGTCCCCAAATGTCCCCCAAAATGTCCCCAGATGTCGCCACAGCCCCTGCTGAGGGAGCTGGCCAAGGTGGGACCCCAAAAATGTCCCCAAATGTCCCCCAAAATGTCCCCCAAAATGTCCCCAAATGTCCCCAAATGTCCCCACAGCCCCTGCTGAGGGAGCTGGCCAAGGTGGGACCCCAAAAATGTCCCCAAATGTCCCCCAAAATGTCCCCAAATGTCACCACAGCCCCTGCTGAGGGAGCTGGCCAAGGTGGGACCCCAAAAATGTCCCCAAATGTCCCCCAAAATGTCCCCCAAAATGTCCCCAAATGTCCCCAAATGTCCCCACAGCCCCTACTGAAGGAGCTGGCCAAGGTGGGACCCCAAAAATGTCCCCAAGTGTCCCCCAAAATATCCCCAAAATGTCCCCAAATGTCCCCAAATGTCCCCACAGCCCCTGCTGAGGGAGCTGGCCAAGGTGGGACCCCAAAAATGTCCCCAAATGTCCCCAAAATGTCCCCCAAAATGTCCCCAAATGTCCCCAAATGTCCCCACAGCCCCTGCTGAGGGAGCTGGCCAAGGTGGGACCCCAAAAATGTCCCCAAATGTCCCCCAAAATGTCCCCAAATGTCCCCACAGTTCCTGCTGAGGGAGCTGGCCAAGGTGGGACCCCAAAAATGTCCCCAAATGTCCCCCAAAATGTCCCCCAAAATGTCCCCAAATGTCCCCAAATGTCCCCAAATGTCCCCAAATGTCCCCACAGCCCCTGCTGAGGGAGCTGGCCAAGGTGGGACCCCAAAAATGTCCCCAAATGTCCCCAAAATGTCCCCCAAAATGTCCCCCAAAATGTCCCCAAATGTCCCCAAATGTCCCCACAGCCCATGCTGAGGGAGCTGGCCAAGGTGGGACCCCAAAAATGTCCCCAAAATGTCCCCAAATGTCCCCCAAAATGTCCCCAAATGTCCCCACAGCCGCTACTGAGGGAGCTGGCCAAGGTGGGACCCCAAAAATGTCCCAAATGTTCCCCAAAATTTCCCCAAATGTCCCCACAGCCCCTGCTGAGGGAACTGGCCAAGGTGGGACCCCAAAAATGTCCCCAAATGTCCCCCAAAATGTCCCCCAAAATGTCTACAAATGTCCCCAAATGTCCCCACAGCCCCTGCTGAGGGAGCTGGCCAAGGTGGGACCCCAAAAATGTCCCCAAATGTCCCCCAAAATGTCACCTAAAATGTCCCCAAATGTCCCCAAATGTCCCCACAGCCCCTGCTGAGGGAGCTGGCCAAGGTGGGACCCCAAAAATGTCCCCAAATGTCCCCCAAAATGTCCCCAAATGTCCCCACAGCCCCTGCTGAGGGAGCTGGCCAAGGTGGGACCCCAAAAATGTCCCCAAATGTTCCCCAAATGTCCCCCAAAATGTCCCCAAATGTCCCCAAATGTCCCCCAGCCCCTGCTGATGGAGCTGGGCAAGGTGGGACCCCAAAAATGCCCCAAATGTCCCCCAAAATGACCCCAAATGTCCCCACAGCCCCTGCTGAGGGAGCTGGCCAAGGTGGGACCCCAAAAATGTCCCCAAATGTCCCCCAAAATGTCCCCAAATGTCCCCCAAAATGTCCCCAAATGTCCCCAAATGTCCCCACAGCCCCTGCTGAGGGAGCTGGCCAAGGTGGGACCCCAAAAATGTCCCCAAATGTCCCCCAAAATGTCCCCAAATGTCCCCAAATGTCCCCCAAAATGTCCCCAAATGTCCCCAGAGCCCCTGCTGAGGGAGCTGGCCAAGGTGGGACCCCAAAAATGTCTCCAAATGTCCCCCAAAATGTCCCCCAAAATGTCCCCAAATGTCCCCAAATGTCCCCACAGCCCCTGCTGAGGGAGCTGGCCAAGGTGGGACCCCAAAATGTCCCCAAATGTCCCCAAAAATGTCCCCAAATGTCCCCAAATGTCCCCACAGCCCCTGCTGAGGGAGCTGGCCAAGGTGGGACCCCAAAAATGTCCCCAAATGTCCCCCAAAATGTCCCCAAATGTCCCCACAGCCCCTGCTGAAGGAGCTGGCCAAAGTGGGACCCCAAAAATGTCCCCAAATGTCCCCCAAAATGTCCCCCAAAATGTCCCCAAATGTCCCCAAATGTCCCCACAGCCCCTGCTGAGGGAGCTGGCCAAGGTGGGACCCCAAAAATGTCCCCAAATGTCCCCCAAAATGTCCCCAAATGTCCCCAAATGTCCCCAAATGTCCCCACAGCCCCTGCTGAGGGAGCTGGGCAAGGTGGGACCCCAAAAATGTCCCCAAATGTCCCCCAAAATGTCCCCAAATGTCCCCACAGCCCCTGCTGAGGGAGCTGGCCAAGGTGGGACCCCAAAAATGTCCCCAAATGTCCCCCAAAATGTCCCCAAATGTCCCCCAAAATGTCCCCCAAAATGTCCCCAAAATGTCCCCAAATGTCCCCACAGCCCCTGCTGAGGGAGCTGGCCAAGGTGGGACCCCAAAAATGTAACCAAATGTCCCCCAAAAAGTCACCTAAAATGTCCCCAAATGTCCCCAAATGTCCCCACAGCCCCTGCTGAGGGAGCTGGCCAAGGTGGGACCCCAAAAATGTCCCCAAATGTCCCCCAAAATGTCCCCAGATGTCGCCACAGCCCCTGCTGAGGGAGCTGGCCAAGGTGGGACCCCAAAAATGTCCCCAAATGTCCCCCAAAATGTCCCCAAATGTCCCCAAATGTCCCCACAGCCCCTGCTGAGGGAGCTGGCCAAGGTGGGACCCCAAAAATGTCCCCAAATGTCCCCCAAAATGTCCCCAAATGTCACCACAGCCCCTGCTGAGGGAGCTGGCCAAGGTGGGACCCCAAAAATGTCCCCAAATGTCCCCCAAAATGTCCCCCAAAATGTCCCCAAATGTCCCCAAATGTCCCCACAGCCCCTACTGAAGGAGCTGGCCAAGGTGGGACCCCAAAAATGTCCCCAAGTGTCCCCCAAAATATCCCCAAAATGTCCCCAAATGTCCCCAAATGTCCCCACAGCCCCTGCTGAGGGAGCTGGCCAAGGTGGGACCCCAAAAATGTCCCCAAATGTCCCCAAAATGTCCCCCAAAATGTCCCCAAATGTCCCCAAATGTCCCCACAGCCCCTGCTGAGGGAGCTGGCCAAGGTGGGACCCCAAAAATGTCCCCAAATGTCCCCCAAAATGTCCCCAAATGTCCCCACAGTTCCTGCTGAGGGAGCTGGCCAAGGTGGGACCCCAAAAATGTCCCCAAATGTCCCCCAAAATGTCCCCCAAAATGTCCCCAAATGTCCCCAAATGTCCCCAAATGTCCCCAAATGTCCCCACAGCCCCTGCTGAGGGAGCTGGCCAAGGTGGGACCCCAAAAATGTCCCCAAATGTCCCCAAAATGTCCCCCAAAATGTCCCCCAAAATGTCCCCAAATGTCCCCAAATGTCCCCACAGCCCATGCTGAGGGAGCTGGCCAAGGTGGGACCCCAAAAATGTCCCCAAAATGTCCCCAAATGTCCCCCAAAATGTCCCCAAATGTCCCCACAGCCCCTACTGAGGGAGCTGGCCAAGGTGGGACCCCAAAAATGTCCCAAATGTTCCCCAAAATGTCCCCAAATGTCCCCACAGCCCCTGCTGAGGGAGCTGGCCAAGGTGGGACCCCAAAAATGTCCCCAAGTGTCCCCCAAAATATCCCCAAAATGTCCCCAAATGTCCCCAAATGTCCCCACAGCCCCTGCTGAGGGAGCTGGCCAAGGTGGGACCCCAAAAATGTCCCCAAATGTCCCCAAAATGTCCCCCAAAATGTCCCCAAATGTCCCCAAATGTCCCCACAGCCCCTGCTGAGGGAGCTGGCCAAGGTGGGACCCCAAAAATGTCCCCAAATGTCCCCCAAAATGTCCCCAAATGTCCCCACAGTTCCTGCTGAGGGAGCTGGCCAAGGTGGGACCCCAAAAATGTCCCCAAATGTCCCCCAAAATGTCCCCCAAAATGTCCCCAAATGTCCCCAAATGTCCCCAAATGTCCCCAAATGTCCCCACAGCCCCTGCTGAGGGAGCTGGCCAAGGTGGGACCCCAAAAATGTCCCCAAATGTCCCCAAAATGTCCCCCAAAATGTCCCCCAAAATGTCCCCAAATGTCCCCAAATGTCCCCACAGCCCATGCTGAGGGAGCTGGCCAAGGTGGGACCCCAAAAATGTCCCCAAAATGTCCCCAAATGTCCCCCAAAATGTCCCCAAATGTCCCCACAGCCCCTACTGAGGGAGCTGGCCAAGGTGGGACCCCAAAAATGTCCCAAATGTTCCCCAAAATGTCCCCAAATGTCCCCACAGCCCCTGCTGAGGGAGCTGGCCAAGGTGGGACCCCAAAAATGTCCCAAATGTTCCCCAAAATGTCCCCAAATGTCCCCACAGCCCCTGCTGAGGGAGCTGGCCAAGGTGGGACCCCAAAAATGTCCCCAAATGTCCCCCAAAATGTCCCCAAATGTCCCCCAAAATGTCCCCCAAAATGTCCCCAAAATGTCCCCAAATGTCCCCACAGCCCCTGCTGAGGGAGCTGGCCAAGGTGGGACCCCAAAAATGTAACCAAATGTCCCCCAAAAAGTCACCTAAAATGTCCCCAAATGTCCCCAAATGTCCCCACAGCCCCTGCTGAGGGAGCTGGCCAAGGTGGGACCCCAAAAATGTCCCCAAATGTCCCCCAAAATGTCCCCAGATGTCGCCACAGCCCCTGCTGAGGGAGCTGGCCAAGGTGGGACCCCAAAAATGTCCCCAAATGTCCCCCAAAATGTCCCCAAATGTCCCCAAATGTCCCCACAGCCCCTGCTGAGGGAGCTGGCCAAGGTGGGACCCCAAAAATGTCCCCAAATGTCCCCCAAAATGTCCCCAAATGTCACCACAGCCCCTGCTGAGGGAGCTGGCCAAGGTGGGACCCCAAAAATGTCCCCAAATGTCCCCCAAAATGTCCCCCAAAATGTCCCCAAATGTCCCCAAATGTCCCCACAGCCCCTACTGAAGGAGCTGGCCAAGGTGGGACCCCAAAAATGTCCCCAAGTGTCCCCCAAAATATCCCCAAAATGTCCCCAAATGTCCCCAAATGTCCCCACAGCCCCTGCTGAGGGAGCTGGCCAAGGTGGGACCCCAAAAATGTCCCCAAATGTCCCCAAAATGTCCCCCAAAATGTCCCCAAATGTCCCCAAATGTCCCCACAGCCCCTGCTGAGGGAGCTGGCCAAGGTGGGACCCCAAAAATGTCCCCAAATGTCCCCCAAAATGTCCCCAAATGTCCCCACAGTTCCTGCTGAGGGAGCTGGCCAAGGTGGGACCCCAAAAATGTCCCCAAATGTCCCCCAAAATGTCCCCCAAAATGTCCCCAAATGTCCCCAAATGTCCCCAAATGTCCCCAAATGTCCCCACAGCCCCTGCTGAGGGAGCTGGCCAAGGTGGGACCCCAAAAATGTCCCCAAATGTCCCCAAAATGTCCCCCAAAATGTCCCCCAAAATGTCCCCAAATGTCCCCAAATGTCCCCACAGCCCATGCTGAGGGAGCTGGCCAAGGTGGGACCCCAAAAATGTCCCCAAAATGTCCCCAAATGTCCCCCAAAATGTCCCCAAATGTCCCCACAGCCCCTACTGAGGGAGCTGGCCAAGGTGGGACCCCAAAAATGTCCCAAATGTTCCCCAAAATGTCCCCAAATGTCCCCACAGCCCCTGCTGAGGGAGCTGGCCAAGGTGGGACCCCAAAAATGTCCCCAAGTGTCCCCCAAAATATCCCCAAAATGTCCCCAAATGTCCCCAAATGTCCCCACAGCCCCTGCTGAGGGAGCTGGCCAAGGTGGGACCCCAAAAATGTCCCCAAATGTCCCCAAAATGTCCCCCAAAATGTCCCCAAATGTCCCCAAATGTCCCCACAGCCCCTGCTGAGGGAGCTGGCCAAGGTGGGACCCCAAAAATGTCCCCAAATGTCCCCCAAAATGTCCCTAAATGTCCCCACAGTTCCTGCTGAGGGAGCTGGCCAAGGTGGGACCCCAAAAATGTCCCCAAATGTCCCCCAAAATGTCCCCCAAAATGTCCCCAAATGTCCCCAAATGTCCCCAAATGTCCCCAAATGTCCCCACAGCCCCTGCTGAGGGAGCTGGCCAAGGTGGGACCCCAAAAATGTCCCCAAATGTCCCCAAAATGTCCCCCAAAATGTCCCCCAAAATGTCCCCAAATGTCCCCAAATGTCCCCACAGCCCATGCTGAGGGAGCTGGCCAAGGTGGGACCCCAAAAATGTCCCCAAAATGTCCCCAAATGTCCCCCAAAATGTCCCCAAATGTCCCCACAGCCCCTACTGAGGGAGCTGGCCAAGGTGGGACCCCAAAAATGTCCCAAATGTTCCCCAAAATGTCCCCAAATGTCCCCACAGCCCCTGCTGAGGGAGCTGGCCAAGGTGGGACCCCAAAAATGTCCCAAATGTTCCCCAAAATGTCCCCAAATGTCCCCACAGCCCCTGCTGAGGGAGCTGGCCAAGGTGGGACCCCAAAAATGTCCCCAAATGTCCCCCAAAATGTCACCTAAAATGTCCCCAAATGTCCCCAAATGTCCCCACAGGCCCTGCTGAGGGAGCTGGCCAAGGTGGGACCCCAAAAATGTCCCCAAATGTCCCCCAAAATGTCCCCAAATGTCCCCACAGCCCCTGCTGAGGGAGCTGGCCAAGGTGGGACCCCAAAAATGTCCCCAAATGTTCCCCAAATGTCCCCCAAAATGTCCCCAAATGTCCCCAAATGTCCCCCAGCCCCTGCTGATGGAGCTGGCCAAGGTGGGACCCCAAAAATGTCCCCAAATGTCCCCCAAAATGTCCCCAAATGTCCCCACAGCCCCTGCTGAGGGAGCTGGCCAAGGTGGGACCCCAAAAATGTCCCCAAATGTCCCCCAAAATGTCCCCAAATGTCCCCAAATGTCCCCCAAAATGTCCCCAAATGTCCCCAGAGCCCCTGCTGAGGGAGCTGGCCAAGGTGGGACCCCAAAAATGTCTCCAAATGTCCCCCAAAATGTCCCCCAAAATGTCCCCAAATGTCCCCAAATGTCCCCACAGCCCCTGCTGAGGGAGCTGGCCAAGGTGGGACCCCAAAATGTCCCCAAATGTCCCCAAAAATGTCCCCAAATGTCCCCAAATGTCCCCACAGCCCCTGCTGAGGGAGCTGGCCAAGGTGGGACCCCAAAAATGTCCCCAAATGTCCCCCAAAATGCCCCCAAAATGTCCCCAAATGTCCCCAAATGTCCCCACAGCCCCTGCTGAGGGAGCTGGCCAAGGTGGGACCCCAAAAATGTCCCCATATGTCCCCCAAAATGTCCCCAAATGTCCCCACAGCCCCTGCTGAGGAAGCTGGCCAAGGTGGGACCCCAAAAATGTCCCCAAATGTCCCCCAAAATGTCCCCAAATGTCCCCACAGCCCCTGCTGAAGGAGCTGGCCAAAGTGGGACCCCAAAAATGTCCCCAAATGTCCCCCAAAATGTCCCCCAAAATGTCCCCAAATGTCCCCAAATGTCCCCACAGCCCCTGCTGAGGGAGCTGGCCAAGGTGGGACCCCAAAAATGTCCCCAAATGTCCCCCAAAATGTCCCCAAATGTCCCCAAATGTCCCCAAATGTCCCCACAGCCCCTGCTGAGGGAGCTGGCCAAGGTGGGACCCCAAAAATGTCCCCAAATGTCCCCAAAAATGTCCCCAAATGTCCCCCAAAATGTCCCCCAAAATGTCCCCAAAATGTCCCCAAATGTCCCCACAGCCCCTGCTGAGGGAACTGGCCAAGGTGGGACCCCAAAAATGTCCCCAAATGTCCCCCAAAAAGTCACCTAAAATGTCCCCAAATGTCCCCAAATGTCCCCACAGCCCCTGCTGAGGGAGCTGGCCAAGGTGGGACCCCAAAAATGTCACCAAATGTCCCCCAAAATGTCACCTAAAATGTCCCCAAATGTCCCCAAATGTCCCCACAGCCCCTGCTGAGGGAGCTGGCCAAGGTGGGACCCCAAAAATGTCCCCAGATGTCCCCCAAAATGTCCCCAAATGTCCCCAAATGTCCCCACAGCCCCTGCTGAGGGAGCTGGCCAAGGTGGGACCCCAAAAATGTCCCCAGATGTCCCCCAAAATGTCCCAAAATGTCCCCAAATGTCCCCACAGCCCCTGCTGAGGGAGCTGGCCAAGGTGGGACCCCAAAAATGTCCCCAAATGTCCCCCAAAATGTCCCCAAATGTCCCCAAATGTCCCCACAGCCCCTGCTGAGGGAGCTGGCCAAGGTGGGACCCCAAAAATGTCTCCAAATGTCCCCCAAAATGTCCCCAAATGTCCCCAAATGTCCCCCAAAATGTCCCCAAATGTCCCCACAGCCCCTGCTGAGGGAGCTGGCCAAGGTGGGACCCCAAAAATGTCCCCAAATGTCCCCAAAATATCCCCAAATGTCCCCACAGCCCCTGCTGAGGGAGCTGGCCAAGGTGGGACCCCAAAAATGTCCCCAAATGTCCCCAAAATGTCCCCCAAAATGTCCCCAAATGTCCCCAAATGTCCCCACAGCCCCTGCTGAGGGAGCTGGCCAAGGTGGGAACCCAAAAATGTACCCAAATGTCCCCCAAATGTCCCCCAAAATGTCCCCAAATGTCCCCAAATGTCCCCACAGCCCCTGCTGAGGGAGCTGGCCAAGGTGGGACCCCAAAAATGTCCCCAAATGTCCCCCAAAATGTCCCCAAATGTCCCCAAATGTCCCCCAAAATGTCCCCAAATGTCCCCAAATGTCCCCACAGCCCCTGCTGAGGGAGCTGGCCAAGGTGGGACCCCAAAAATGTCCCCAAATGTCTTCCAAAATGTCCCCAAATGTCCCCACAGCCCCTGCTGAGGGAGCTGGCCAAGGTGGGACCCCAAAAATGTCCCCAAATGTCCCCAAATGCCCCCAAAATGTCCCCAAATGTCCCCAAATGTCCCCACAGCCCCTGCTGAGGGAGCTGGCTAAGGTGGGACCCCAAAAATGTCCCCAAATGTCCCCCAAAATGTCCCCAAATGTCCCCAAATGTCCCCCAAAATGTCCCCAAATGTCCCCAAATGTCCCCACAGCCCCTGCTGAGGGAGCTGGCCAAGGTGGGACCCCAAAAATGTCCCCAAATGTCCCCCAAAATGTCCCCCATAATGTCCCCAAATGTCCCCAAATGTCCCCACAGCCCCTGCTGAGGGAGTTGGCCAAGGTGGGACCCCAAAAATGTCCCCAAATGTCCCCCAAAATGTCCCCAAATGTCCCCCAAAATGTCCCCAAATGTCCCCACAGCCCCTGCTGAGGGAGTTGGCCAAGGTGGGACCCCAAAAATGTCCCCAAATGTCCCCCAAAATGTCCCCAAATGTCCCCCAAAATGTCCCCAAATGTCCCCAAATGTCCCCACAGCCCCTGCTGAGGGAGCTGGCCAAGGTGGGACCCCAAAAATGTCCCCAAATGTCCCCCAAAATGTCCCAAAATGTCCCCAAATGTCCCCACAGCCCCTGCTGAGGGAGCTTGCCAAGGTGGGACCCCAAAAATGTCTCCAAATGTCCCCCAAAATGTCCCCAAATGTCCCCAAATGTCCCCCAAAATGTCCCCAAATGTCCCCACAGCCCCTGCTGAGGGAGCTGGCCAAGGTGGGACCCCAAAAATGTCCCCAAATGTCCCCAAAATATCCCCAAATGTCCCCACAGCCCCTGCTGAGGGAGCTGGCCAAGGTGGGACCCCAAAAATGTCCCCAAATGTCCCCAAAATGTCCCCCAAAATGTCCCCAAATGTCCCCAAATGTCCCCACAGCCCCTGCTGAGGGAGCTGGCCAAGGTGGGACCCCAAAAATGTCCCCAAATGTCCCCCAAATGTCCCCCAAAATGTCCCCATATGTCCCCAAATGTCCCCACAGCCCCTGCTGAGGGAGCTGGCCAAGGTGGGACCCCAAAAGTGTCCCCAAATGTCCCCCAAAATGTCCCCAAATGTCCCCAAATGTCCCCCAAAATGTCCCCAAATGTCCCCAAATGTCCCCACAGCCCCTGCTGAGGGAGCTGGCCAAGGTGGGACCCCAAAAATGTCCCCAAATGTCCCCCAAAATGTCCCCAAATGTCCCCAAATGTCCCCCAAAATGTCCCCAAATGTCCCCAAATGTCCCCACAGCCCCTGCTGAGGGAGCTGGCCAAGGTGGGACCCCAAAAATGTCCCCAAATGTCTTCCAAAATGTCCCCAAATGTCCCCACAGCCCCTGCTGAGGGAGCTGGCCAAGGTGGGACCCCAAAAATGTCCCCAAATGTCCCCCAAAATGTCCCCAAATGTCCCCAAATGTCCCCCAAAATGTCCCCAAATGTCCCCAGAGCCCCTGCTGAGGGAGCTGGCCAAGGTGGGACGCCAAAAATGTCCCCAAATGTCCTCCAAAATGTCCCCAAATGTCCCCAAATGTCCCCACAGCCCCTGCTGAGGGAGCTGGCCAAGGTGGGACCCCAAAAATGTCCCCAAATGTCCCCCAAAATGTCCCCAAAATGACCCCAAATGTCCCCAGAGCCCCTGCTGAGGGAGCTGGCCAAGGTGGGACCCCAGAAATGTCCCCAAATGTCCCCAAAATGTCCCCCAAAATGTCCCCAATGTCCCCAAATGTCCCCACAGCCCCTGCTGAGGGAGCTGGACAAGGTGGGACCCCAAAAATGTCCCCAAATGTCCCCCAAAATGTCCCCAAATGTCCCCAAATGTCCCCCAAATGTCCCCAAATGTCCCCAAATGTCCCCACAGCCCCTGCTGAGGGAGCTGGCTAAGGTGGGACCCCAAAAATGTCCCCAAATGTCCCCCAAAATGTCCCCAAATGTCCCCAAATGTCCCCCAAAATGTCCCCAAATGTCCCCAAATGTCCCCACAGCCCCTGCTGAGGGAGCTGGCCAAGGTGGGACCCCAAAAATGTCCCCAAATGTCCCCCAAAATGTCCCCCATAATGTCCCCAAATGTCCCCAAATGTCCCCACAGCCCCTGCTGAGGGAGCTGGCCAAGGTGGGACCCCAAAAATGTCCCCAAATGTCCCCCAAAATGTCCCCAAATGTCCCCCAAAATGTCCCCAAATGTCCCCAAATGTCCCCACAGCCCCTGCTGAGGGAGCTGGCCAAGGTGGGACCCCAAAAATGTCCCCAAATGTCCCCCAAAATGTCCCCCAAAATGTCCCCAAATGTCCCCAAATGTCCCCAAAGCCCCTGCTGAGGGAGTTGGCCAAGGTGGGACCCCAAAAATGTCCCCAAATGTCCCCCAAAATGTCCCCAAATGTCCCCAAAGCCCCTGCTGAGGGAGCTGGCCAAGGTGAGACCCCAAAAATGTCCCCAAATGTCCCCCAAAATGTCCCCAAATGTCCCCAAATGTCCCCCAAAATGTCCCCAAATGTCGCCACAGCCCCTGCTGAGGGAGCTGGCCAAGGTGGGACCCCAAAAATGTCCCCAAATGTCCCCAAAATGTCCCCAAATGTCCCCAAATGTCCCCACAGCCCCTGCTGAGGGAGCTGGCCAAGGTGGGACCCCAAAAATGTCCCCAAATGTCGACCAAAATGTCCCCAAATATCCCCCAAAATGTCCCCTAATGTCCCCACAGCCCCTGCTGAGGGAGCTGGCCAAGGTGGGACCCCAAAAATGTCCCAAAATGTCCCCCAAAATGTCCCCAAATGTCCCCAAATGTTCCCACAGCCCCTGCTGAGGGAGCTGGCCAAGGTGGGACCCCAAAAATGTCCCCAAATGTCCCCCAAAATGTCCCCAAATGTCCCCAAATGTCCCCACAGCCCCTGCTGAGGGAGCTGGCCAAGGTGGGACCCCAAAAATGTCCCCAAATGTCCCCCAAAATGTCCCCCAAAATGTCCCCAAATGTCCCCAAATGTCCCCACAGCCCCTGCTGAGGGAGCTGGCCAAGGTGGGACCCATAAAATGTCCCCAAATGTCCCCCAAAATGTCCCCAAATGTCCCCAAATGTCCCCACAGCCCCTGCTGAGGGAGCTGCCAAGGTGGGACCCCAAAAATGTCCCCAAATGTCCCCCAAAATGTCCCCCAAAAAGTCCCCAAATGTCCCCAAATGTCCCCACAGCCCCTGCTGAGGGAGCTGGCCAAGGTGGGACCCCAAAAATGTCCCCAAATGTCCCCAAAATATCCCCAAATGTCCCCAAATGTCCCCAAATGTCCCCACAGCCCCTGCTGAGGGAGCTGGCCAAGGTGGGACCCCAAAAATGTCCCCAAATGTCCCCCAAAATGTCCCCAAATGTCCCCCATAATGTCCCCAAATGTCCCCAAATGTCCCCACAGCCCCTGCTGAGGGAGTTGGCCAAGGTGGGACCCCAAAAATGTCCCCAAATGTCCCCCAAAATGTCCCCAAATGTCCCCCAAAATGTCCCCAAATGTCCCCACAGCCCCTGCTGAGGGAGTTGGCCAAGGTGGGACCCCAAAAATGTCCCCAAATGTCCCCCAAAATGTCCCCAAATGTCCCCCAAAATGTCCCCAAATGTCCCCAAATGTCCCCACAGCCCCTGCTGAGGGAGCTGGCCAAGGTGGGACCCCAAAAATGTCCCCAAATGTCCCCCAAAATGTCCCAAAATGTCCCCAAATGTCCCCACAGCCCCTGCTGAGGGAGCTTGCCAAGGTGGGACCCCAAAAATGTCTCCAAATGTCCCCCAAAATGTCCCCAAATGTCCCCAAATGTCCCCCAAAATGTCCCCAAATGTCCCCACAGCCCCTGCTGAGGGAGCTGGCCAAGGTGGGACCCCAAAAATGTCCCCAAATGTCCCCAAAATATCCCCAAATGTCCCCACAGCCCCTGCTGAGGGAGCTGGCCAAGGTGGGACCCCAAAAATGTCCCCAAATGTCCCCAAAATGTCCCCCAAAATGTCCCCAAATGTCCCCAAATGTCCCCACAGCCCCTGCTGAGGGAGCTGGCCAAGGTGGGACCCCAAAAATGTCCCCAAATGTCCCCCAAATGTCCCCCAAAATGTCCCCATATGTCCCCAAATGTCCCCACAGCCCCTGCTGAGGGAGCTGGCCAAGGTGGGACCCCAAAAGTGTCCCCAAATGTCCCCCAAAATGTCCCCAAATGTCCCCAAATGTCCCCCAAAATGTCCCCAAATGTCCCCAAATGTCCCCACAGCCCCTGCTGAGGGAGCTGGCCAAGGTGGGACCCCAAAAATGTCCCCAAATGTCCCCCAAAATGTCCCCAAATGTCCCCAAATGTCCCCCAAAATGTCCCCAAATGTCCCCAAATGTCCCCACAGCCCCTGCTGAGGGAGCTGGCCAAGGTGGGACCCCAAAAATGTCCCCAAATGTCTTCCAAAATGTCCCCAAATGTCCCCACAGCCCCTGCTGAGGGAGCTGGCCAAGGTGGGACCCCAAAAATGTCCCCAAATGTCCCCCAAAATGTCCCCAAATGTCCCCAAATGTCCCCCAAAATGTCCCCAAATGTCCCCAGAGCCCCTGCTGAGGGAGCTGGCCAAGGTGGGACGCCAAAAATGTCCCCAAATGTCCTCCAAAATGTCCCCAAATGTCCCCAAATGTCCCCACAGCCCCTGCTGAGGGAGCTGGCCAAGGTGGGACCCCAAAAATGTCCCCAAATGTCCCCCAAAATGTCCCCAAAATGACCCCAAATGTCCCCAGAGCCCCTGCTGAGGGAGCTGGCCAAGGTGGGACCCCAGAAATGTCCCCAAATGTCCCCAAAATGTCCCCCAAAATGTCCCCAATGTCCCCAAATGTCCCCACAGCCCCTGCTGAGGGAGCTGGACAAGGTGGGACCCCAAAAATGTCCCCAAATGTCCCCCAAAATGTCCCCAAATGTCCCCAAATGTCCCCCAAATGTCCCCAAATGTCCCCAAATGTCCCCACAGCCCCTGCTGAGGGAGCTGGCTAAGGTGGGACCCCAAAAATGTCCCCAAATGTCCCCCAAAATGTCCCCAAATGTCCCCAAATGTCCCCCAAAATGTCCCCAAATGTCCCCAAATGTCCCCACAGCCCCTGCTGAGGGAGCTGGCCAAGGTGGGACCCCAAAAATGTCCCCAAATGTCCCCCAAAATGTCCCCCATAATGTCCCCAAATGTCCCCAAATGTCCCCACAGCCCCTGCTGAGGGAGCTGGCCAAGGTGGGACCCCAAAAATGTCCCCAAATGTCCCCCAAAATGTCCCCAAATGTCCCCCAAAATGTCCCCAAATGTCCCCCAAAATGTCCCCAAATGTCCCCAAATGTCCCCACAGCCCCTGCTGAGGGAGCTGGCCAAGGTGGGACCCCAAAAATGTCCCCAAATGTCCCCCAAAATGTCCCCCAAAATGTCCCCAAATGTCCCCAAATGTCCCCACAGCCCCTGCTGAGGGAGTTGGCCAAGGTGGGACCCCAAAAATGTCCCCAAATGTCCCCCAAAATGTCCCCAAATGTCCCCAAAGCCCCTGCTGAGGGAGCTGGCCAAGGTGAGACCCCAAAAATGTCCCCAAATGTCCCCCAAAATGTCCCCAAATGTCCCCAAATGTCCCCCAAAATGTCCCCAAATGTCGCCACAGCCCCTGCTGAGGGAGCTGGCCAAGGTGGGACCCCAAAAATGTCCCCAAATGTCCCCAAAATGTCCCCAAATGTCCCCAAATGTCCCCACAGCCCCTGCTGAGGGAGCTGGCCAAGGTGGGACCCCAAAAATGTCCCCAAATGTCGACCAAAATGTCCCCAAATATCCCCCAAAATGTCCCCTAATGTCCCCACAGCCCCTGCTGAGGGAGCTGGCCAAGGTGGGACCCCAAAAATGTCCCAAAATGTCCCCCAAAATGTCCCCAAATGTCCCCAAATGTTCCCACAGCCCCTGCTGAGGGAGCTGGCCAAGGTGGGACCCCAAAAATGTCCCCAAATGTCCCCCAAAATGTCCCCAAATGTCCCCAAATGTCCCCACAGCCCCTGCTGAGGGAGCTGGCCAAGGTGGGACCCCAAAAATGTCCCCAAATGTCCCCCAAAATGTCCCCCAAAATGTCCCCAAATGTCCCCAAATGTCCCCACAGCCCCTGCTGAGGGAGCTGGCCAAGGTGGGACCCATAAAATGTCCCCAAATGTCCCCCAAAATGTCCCCAAATGTCCCCAAATGTCCCCACAGCCCCTGCTGAGGGAGCTGCCAAGGTGGGACCCCAAAAATGTCCCCAAATGTCCCCCAAAATGTCCCCCAAAAAGTCCCCAAATGTCCCCAAATGTCCCCACAGCCCCTGCTGAGGGAGCTGGCCAAGGTGGGACCCCAAAAATGTCCCCAAATGTCCCCAAAATATCCCCAAATGTCCCCAAATGTCCCCAAATGTCCCCACAGCCCCTGCTGAGGGAGCTGGCCAAGGTGGGACCCCAAAAATGTCCCCAAATGTCCCCCAAAATGTCCCCAAATGTCCCCAAATGTCCCCACAGCCCCTGCTGAGGGAGCTGGCCAAGGTGGGACCCCAAAAATGTCCCCAAATGTCCCCAAAAATGTCCCAAAATGTCCCCACAGCCCCTGCTGAGGGAGCTGGCCAAGGTGGGACCCCAAAAATGTCCCCAAATGTCCCCCAAAATGTCCCCAAATGTCCCCAAATGTCCCCCAAAATGTCCCCAAATGTCCCCAAATGTCCCCACAGCCCCTGCTGAGGGAGCTGGCCAAGGTGGGACCCCAAAAATGTCCCCAAATGTCCCCCAAAATGTCCCCAAATGTCCCCACAGCCCCTGCTGAGGGAGTTGGTCAAGGTGGGACCCCAAAAATGTCCCCAAATGTCCCCCAAAATGTCCCCAAATGTCCCCAAATGTCCCCAAATGTCCCCACAGCCCCTGCTGAGGGAGCTGGCCAAGGTGGGACCCCAAAAATGTCCCCAAATGTCCCCCAAAATGTCCCCAAATGTCCCCCAAAATGTCCCCAAATGTCCCCACAGCCCCTGCTGAGGGAGTTGGCCAAGGTGGGACCCCAAAAATGTCCCCAAATGTCCCCCAAAATGTCCCCAAATGTCCCCCAAAATGTCCCCAAATGTCCCCAAATGTCCCCACAGCCCCTGCTGAGGGAGCTGGCCAAGGTGAGACCCCAAAAATGTCCCCAAATGTCCCCCAAAATGTCCCCCAAAATGTCCCCAAATGTCCCCAAATGTCCCCAAAGCCCCTGCTGAGGGAGTTGGCCAAGGTGGGACCCCAAAAATGTCCCCAAATGTCCCCCAAAATGTCCCCAAATGTCCCCAAAGCCCCTGCTGAGGGAGCTGGCCAAGGTGAGACCCCAAAAATGTCCCCAAATGTCCCCCAAAATGTCCCCAAATGTCCCCAAATGTCCCCCAAAATGTCCCCAAATGTCGCCACAGCCCCTGCTGAGGGAGCTGGCCAAGGTGGGACCCCAAAAATGTCCCCAAATGTCCCCAAAATGTCCCCAAATGTCCCCAAATGTCCCCACAGCCCCTGCTGAGGGAGCTGGCCAAGGTGGGACCCCAAAAATGTCCCCAAATGTCCCCCAAAATGTCCCCAAATGTCCCCCAAAATGTCCCCTAATGTCCCCACAGCCCCTGCTGAGGGAGCTGGCCAAGGTGGGACCCCAAAAATGTCCCAAAATGTCCCCCAAAATGTCCCCAAATGTCCCCAAATGTTCCCACAGCCCCTGCTGAGGGAGCTGGCCAAGGTGGGACCCCAAAAATGTCCCCAAATGTCCCCCAAAATGTCCCCAAATGTCCCCAAATGTCCCCACAGCCCCTGCTGAGGGAGCTGGCCAAGGTGGGACCCCAAAAATGTCCCCAAATGTCCCCCAAAATGTCCCCCAAAAAGTCCCCAAATGTCCCCAAATGTCCCCACAGCCCCTGCTGAGGGAGCTGGCCAAGGTGGGACCCCAAAAATGTCCCCAAATGTCCCCCAAAATGTCCCCAAATGTCCCCAAATGTCCCCACAGCCCCTGCTGAGGGAGCTGGCCAAGGTGGGACCCCAAAAATGTCCCGAAATGTCCCCCAAAATGTCCCCAAATGTCCCCAAATGTCCCCACAGCCCCTGCTGAGGGAGCTGGCCAAGGTGGGACCCCAAAAATGTCCCCAAATGTCCCCAAAAATGTCCCAAAATGTCCCCACAGCCCCTGCTGAGGGAGCTGGCCAAGGTGGGACCCCAAAAATGTCCCCAAATGTCCCCCAAAATGTCCCCAAATGTCCCCCAAAATGTCCCCAAATGTCCCCAAATGTCCCCACAGCCCCTGCTGAGGGAGCTGGCCAAGGTGGGACCCCAAAAATGTCCCCAAATGTCCCCCAAAATGTCCCCAAATGTCCCCACAGCCCCTGCTGAGGGAGTTGGTCAAGGTGGGACCCCAAAAATGTCCCCAAATGTCCCCCAAAATGTCCCCAAATGTCCCCAAATGTCCCCACAGCCCCTGCTGAGGGAGCTGGCCAAGGTGGGACCCCAAAAATGTCCCCAAATGTCCCTCAAAATGTCCCCCAAAATGTCCCCAAATGTCCCCACAGCCCCTGCTGAGGGAGTTGGCCAAGGTGGGACCCCAAAAATGTCCCCAAATGTCCCCCAAAATGTCCCCAAATGTCCCCAAATGTCCCCAAATGTCCCCACAGCCCCTGCTGAGGGACCTGGCCAAGGTGGGACCCCAAAAATGTCCCCAAATGTCCCCCAAAATGTCCCCAAATGTCCCCACAGCCCCTGCTGAGGGAGCTGGCCAAGGTGAGACCCCAAAAATGTCCCCAAAGTCCCCCAAAATGTCCCCAAATGTCCCCAAATGTCCCCCAAAATGTCCCCAAATGTCCCCACAGCCCCTGCTGAGGGAGCTGGCCAAGGTGGGACCCCAAAAAGGTCCCCAAATGTCCCCCAAAATGTCCCCCAAAATGTCCCCAAATGTCCCCAAATGTCCCCACAGCCCCTGCTGAGGGAGCTGGCCAAGGTGGGACCCCAAAAATGTCCCCAAATGTCCCCAAAATATCCCCAAATGTCCCCAAATATCCCCCAAAATGTCCCCAAACGTCCCCAAATGTCCCCACAGCCCCTGCTGAGGGAGCTGGCCAAGGTGGGACCCCAAAAATGTCCCCAAATGTCCCCCAAAATGTCCCCAAATGTCCCCACAGCCCCTGCTGAGGGAGCTGGCCAAGGTGGGACCCCAAAAATGTCCCCAAATGTCCCTCAAAATGTCCCCCAAAATGTCCCCAAATGTCCCCAAATGTCCCCACAGCCCCTGCTGAGGGATTTGGCCAAGGTGGGACCCCAAAAATGTGCCCAAATGTCACCAAAAATGTCCCCAAATGTCCCCAAATGTCCCCAAATGTCCCCACAGCCCCTGCTGAGGGAGCTGGCCAAGGTGGGACCCCAAAAATGTCCCCAAATGTCCCCAAAATGTCCCCAAATGTCCCCACAGCCCCTGCTGAGGGAGCTGGCCAAGGTGAGACCCCAAAAATGTCCCCAAATGTCCCTCAAAATGTCCCCCAAAATGTCCCCAAATGTCCCCACAGCCCCTGCTGAGGGAGTTGGCCAAGGTGGGACCCCAAAAATGTCCCCAAATGTCCCCCAAAATGTCCCCAAATGTCCCCAAATGTCCCCAAATGTCCCCACAGCCCCTGCTGAGGGAGCTGGCCAAGGTGGGACCCCAAAAATGTCCCCAAATGTCCCCCAAAATGTCCCCAAATGTCCCCACAGCCCCTGCTGAGGGAGCTGGCCAAGGTGAGACCCCAAAAATGTCCCCAAAGTCCCCCAAAATGTCCCCAAATGTCCCCAAATGTCCCCCAAAATGTCCCCAAATGTCCCCACAGCCCCTGCTGAGGGAGCTGGCCAAGGTGGGACCCCAAAAATGTCCCCAAATGTCCCCAAAATGTCCCCAAACGTCCCCAAATGTCACCACAGCCCCTGATGAGGGAGCTGGCCAAGGTGGGACCCCAAAAATGTCCCCAGATGTCCCCAAAATGTCCCCAAACGTCCCTAAATGTCCCCACAGCCCCTGCTGAGGGAGCTGGCCAAGGTGGGACCCCAAAAATGTCCCCAAATGTCCCCAAAATGTCCCCAAACGTCCCCAAATGTCCCCACAGCCCCTGCTGAGGGAGCTGGCCAATGTGTGACCCCAAAAATGTCCCCAAATATCCCCCAAAATGTCCCCAAATGTCCCCCAAAATGTCCCCTAATGTCCCCAGAGCCCCTGCTGAGGGAGCTGGCCAAGGTGGGACCCCAAAAATGTCCCCAAATGTCCCCCAAAATGTCCCCCAAAATGTCCCCAAATGTCCCCAAATGTCCCTTTAGCCCCTGCTGAGGGAGCTGGCCAAGGTGGGACCCCAAAAATGTCCCCAAATGTCCCCCAAAATGTCCCCAAATGTCCCCACAGCCCCTGCTGAGGGAGCTGGCCAAGGTGGGACCCCAAAAATGTCCCCAAATGTCCCTCAAAATGTCCCCCAAAATGTCCCCAAATGTCCCCAAATGTCCCCACAGCCCCTGCTGAGGGAGTTGGCCAAGGTGGGACCCCAAAAATGTCCCCAAATGTCCCCCAAAATGTCCCCAAATGTCCCCCAAATGTCCCCAAATGTCCCCACAGCCCCTGCTGAGGGAGCTGGCCAAGGTGGGACCCCAAAAATGTCCCCAAATGTCCCCCAAAATGTCCCCAAATGTCCCCACAGCCCCTGCTGAGGGAGCTGGCCAAGGTGGGACCCCAAAAATGTCCCCAAATGTCCCCCAAAATGTCCCCCAAAATGTCCCCAAATGTCCCCAAATGTCCCCACAGCCCCTGCTGAGGGAGCTGGCCAAGGTGGGACCCCAAAAATGTCCCCAAATGTCCCCCAAAATGTCCCCAAATGTCCCCAAATGTCCCCAAAGCCCCTGCTGAGGGAGCTGGCCAAGGTGGGACCCCAAAAATGTCCCCAAATGTCCCCCAAAATGTCCCCAAATGTCCCCACAGCCCCTGCTGAGGGAGCTGGCCAAGGTGGGACCCCAAAAATGTCCCCAAATATCCCCCAAAATGTCCCCAAATGTCCCCACAGCCCCTGCTGAGGGAGTTGGCCAAGGTGGGACCCCAAAAATGTCCCGAAATGTCCCCCAAAATTTCCCCAAATGTCCCCAAAATGTCCCCAAATGTCCCCAAATGTCCCCACAGCCCCTGCTGAGGGAGCTGGCCAAGGTGAGACCCCAAAAATGTCCCCAAAGTCCCCCCAAAATGTCCCCAAATGTCCCCAAATGTCCCCCAAAATGTCCCCAAATGTCCCCACAGCCCCTGCTGAGGGAGCTGGCCAAGGTGGGACCCCAAAAATGTCCCCAAATGTCCCCGAAAATGTCCCCAAATGTCCCCCAAAATGTCCCCTAATGTCCCCACAGCCCCTGCTGAGGGAGCTGGCCAAGGTGGGACCCCAAAAATGTCCCCAAATGTCCCCCAAAATGTCCCCAAATGTCCCCAAATGTTCCCACAGCCCCTGCTGAGGGAGCTGGCCAAGGTGGGACCCCAAAAATGTCCCCAAATGTCCCCCAAAATGTCCCCCAAAATGTCGCCAAATGTCCCCACAGCCCCTGCTGAGGGAGCTGGCCAAGGTGGGACCCCAAAAATGTCCCCAAATGTCCCCCAAAATGTCCCCAAATGTCCCCACAGCCCCTGCTGAGGGAGCTGGCCAAGGTGGGACCCCAAAAATGTCCCCAAATGTTCCCTAAAATGTCCCCAAAATGTCCCCAAATGTCCCCAAATGTCCCCACAGCCCCTGCTGAGGGAGCTGGCCAAGGTGGGACCCCAAAAATGTCCCCAAATGTCCCCAAAATATCCCCAAATGTCCCGAAATATCCCCCAAAATGTCCCCAATTTCCCCAAATGTCCCCACAGCCCCTGCTGAGGGAGCTGGCCAAGGTGGGACCCCAAAAATGTCCCCAAATGTCCCCCAAAATGTCCCCAAATGTCCCCACAGCCCCTGCTGAGGGAGCTGGCCAAGGTGGGACCCCAAAAATGTCCCCAAATGTCCCCCAAATGTCCCCCAAAATGTCCCCAAATGTCCCCAAATGTCCCCACAGCCCCTGCTGAGGGAGCTGGCCAAGGTGGGACCCCAAAAATGTCCCCAAATGTCCCCCAAAATGTCCCCAAATGTCCCCACAGCCCCTGCTGAGGGAGCTGGCCAAGGTGGGACCCCAAAAATGTCCCCAAATGTCCCTCAAAATGTCCCCCAAAATGTCCCCAAATGTCCCCAAATGTCCCCACAGCCCCTGCTGAGGGAGTTGGCCAAGGTGGGACCCCAAAAATGTCCCCAAATGTCCCCCAAAATGTCCCCAAATGTCCCCAAATGTCCCCACAGCCCCTGCTGAGGGAGCTGGCCAAGGTGGGACCCCAAAAATGTCCCCAAATGTCCCCCAAAATGTCCCCAAATGTCCCCACAGCCCCTGCTGAGGGAGCTGGCCAAGGTGATACCCCAAAAATGTTCCCAAATGTCCACCAAAATGTCCCCAAATGTCCCCAAATGTCCCCCAAAATGTCCCCAAATGTCCCCACAGCCCCTGCTGAGGGAGCTGGCCAAGGTGGGACCCCAAAAATGTCCCCAAATGTCCCCCAAAATGTCCCCCATAATGTCCCCAAATGTCCCCAAATGTCCCCACAGCCCCTGCTGAGGGAGTTGGCCAAGGTGGGACCCCAAAAATGTCCCCAAATGTCCCCCAAAATGTCCCCAAATGTCCCCAAATGTCCCCAAATGTCCCCACAGCCCCTGCTGAGGGAGCTGGCCAAGGTGGGACCCCAAAAATGTGCCGAAATGTCCCCCAAAATGTCCCCAAATGTCCCCACAGCCCCTGCTGAGGGAGCTGGCCAAGGTGGGACCCCAAAAATGTCCCCAAATGTCCCCCAAAATGTCCCCCAAAATGTCCCCAAATGTCCCCACAGCCCCTGCTGAGGGAGCTGGCCAAGGTGGGACCCCAAAAATGTCCCCAAATGTCCCCCAAAATGTCCCCAAATGTCCCCACAGCCCCTGCTGAGGGAGCTGGCCAAGGTGGGACCCCAAAAATGTCCCCAAATGTCCCCAAATGTCCCCCAAAATGTCCCCAAATGTCCCCAAATGTCCCCACAGCTCCTGCTGAGGGATCTGGCCAAGGTGGGACCCCAAAAACGTCCCCAAATGTCCCCCAAAATGTCCCCAAATGTCCCCAAATGTCCCCACAGCCCCTGCTGAGGGAGCTGGCCAAGGTGGGACTCCAAAAATGTCCCCAAATGTCCCCCAAAATGTCCCCAAATGTCCCCACAGCCCCTGCTGAGGGAGCTGGCCAAGGTGGGACCCCAAAAATGTCCCCAAATGTCCCCCAAAATGTCCCCAAATGTCCCCAAATGTCCCCAAATGTCCCCACAGCCCCTGCTGAGGGAGCTGGCCAAGGTGGGACTCAAAAAATGTCCCCAAATGTCCCCCAAAATGTCCCCAAATGTCCCCAAATGTCCCCACAGCCCCTGCTGAGGGAGCTGGCCAAGGTGGGACCTCAAAAATGTCCCCAAATGTCCCCCAAAATGTCCCCAAATGTCCCCAAATGTCCCCACAGCCCCTGCTGAGGGAGCTGGCCAAGGTGGGACCCCAAAAATGTCCACAAATGTCCCCCAAAATGTCCCCAAATGTCCCCAAATGTCCCCCAAAATGTCCCCAAATGTCCCCAAATGTCCCCACAGCCCCTGCTGAGGGAGCTGGCCAAGGTGGGACCCCAAAAATGTCCACAAATGTCCCCCATAATGTCCCCAAATGTCCCCACAGCCCCTGCTGAGGGAGCTGGCCAAGGTGGGACCCCAAAAATGTCCCCAAATGTCCCCAAAATATCCCCAAATGTCCCCAAATATCCCCCAAAATGTCCCCAAATGTCCCCAAATGTCCCCACAGCCCCTGCTGAGGGAGCTGGCCAAGGTGGGACCCCAAAAATGTCCCCAAATATCCCCCAAAATGTCCCCAAATGTCCCCACAGCCCCTGCTGAGGGAGCTGGCCAAGGTGGGACCCCAAAAATGTCCCCAAATGTCCCTCAAAATGTCCCCCAAAATGTCCCCAAATGTCCCCAAATGTCCCCACAGCCCCTGCTGAGGGAGTTGGCCAAGGTGGGACCCCAAAAATGTCCCCAAATGTCCCCCAAAATGTCCCCAAATGTCCCCACAGCCCCTGCTGAGGGAGCTGGCCAAGGTGAGACCCCAAAAATGTTCCCAATAGTCCACCAAAATGTCCCCAAATGTCCCCAAATGTCCCCCAAAATGTCCCCAAATGTCCCCACAGCCCCTGCTGAGGGAGCTGGCCAAGGTGGGACCCCAAAAATGTCCCCAAATGTCCCCCAAAATGTCCCCCAAAATGTCCCCAAATGTCCCCAAATGTCCCCACAGCCCCTGCTGAGGGAGCTGGCCAAGGTGGGACCCCAAAAATGTCCCCAAATGTCCCCCAAAATGTCCCCAAATGTCCCCAAATGTCCCCACAGCCCCTGCTGAGGGAGCTGGCCAAGGTGGGACCCCAAAAATGTCCCCAAATGTCCCCCAAAATGTCCCCAAATGTCCCCACAGCCCCTGCTGAGGGAGCTGGCCAAGGTGGGACCCCAAAAATGTCCCCAAATGTCCCTCAAAATGTCCCCCAAAATGTCCCCAAATGTCCCCACAGCCCCTGCTGAGGGAGTTGGCCAAGGTGGGACCCCAAAAATGTCCCGAAATGTCCCCCAAAATGTCCCCAAATGTCCCCAAAATGTCCCCAAATGTCCCCACAGCCCCTGCTGAGGGAGTTGGCCAAGGTGAGACCCCAAAAATGTCCCCAAAGTCCCCCAAAATGTCCCCAAATGTCCCCAAATGTCCCCCAAAATGTCCCCAAATGTCCCCACAGCCCCTGCTGAGGGAGCTGGCCAAGGTGGGACCCCAAAAATGTCCCCAAATGTCCCCAAAATGTCCCCAAACGTCCCCAAATGTCCCCACAGCCCCTGCTGAGGGAGCTGGCCAAGGTGGGACCCCAAAAATGTCCCCAAATGTCCCCGAAAATGTCCCCAAATGTCTCCCAAAATGTCCCCAAATGTCCCCACAGCCCCTGCTGAGGGAGCTGGCCAAGGTGGGACCCCAAAAATGTCCCCAAATGTCCCCCAAAATGTCCCCAAATGTCCCCAAATGTTCCCACAGCCCCTGCTGAGGGAGCTGGCCAAGGTGGGACCCCAAAAATGTCCCCAAATGTCCCCCAAAATGTCCCCCAAAATGTCCCCAAATGTCCCCACAGCCCCTGCTGAGGGAGCTGGCCAAGGTGGGACCCCAAAAATGTCCCCAAATGTCCCCCAAAATGTCCCCAAATGTCCCCACAGCCCCTGCTGAGGGAGCTGGCCAAGGTGGGACCCCAAAAATGTCCCCAAATGTTCCCTAAAATGTCCCCAAAATGTCCCCCAAAATGTCCCCAAATGTCCCCACAGCCCCTGCTGAGGGAGCTGGCCAAGGTGGGACCCCAAAAATGTCCCCAAATGTCCCCAAAATATCCCCAAATGTCCCCAAATATCCCCCAAAATGTCCCCATATGTCCCCAAATGTCCCCACAGCCCCTGCTGAGGGAGCTGGCCAAGGTGGGACCCCAAAAATGTCCCGAAATGTCCCCCAAAATTTCCCCAAATGTCCCCACAGCCCCTGCTGAGGGAGCTGGCCAAGGTGGGACCCCAAAAATGTCCCCAAATGTCCCCCAAATGTCCCCCAAAATGTCCCCAAATGTCCCCACAGCCCCTGCTGAGGGAGCTGGCCAAGGTGGGACCCCAAAAATGTCCCCAAATGTCCCCCAAAATGTCCCCAAATGTCCCCACAGCCCCTGCTGAGGGAGCTGGCCAAGGTGGGACCCCAAAAATGTCCCCAAATGTCCCCCAAATGTCCCCCAAAATGTCCCAAAATGTCCCCAAATGTCCCCACAGCCCCTGCTGAGGGAGCTGGCCAAGGTGGGACCCCAAAAATGTCCCCAAATGTCCCCCAAAATGTCCCCAAATGTCCCCACAGCCCCTGCTGAGGGAGCTGGCCAAGGTGGGACCCCAAAAATGTCCCCAAATGTCCCTCAAAATGTCCCCCAAAATGTCCCCAAATGTCCCCAAATGTCCCCACAGCCCCTGCTGAGGGAGCTGGCCAAGGTGGGACCCCAAAAATGTCCCCAAATGTCCCCCAAAATGTCCCCAAATGTCCCCACAGCCCCTGCTGAGGGAGCTGGCCAAGGTGGGACCCCAAAAATGTCCCCAAATGTCCCTCAAAATGTCCCCCAAAATGTCCCCAAATGTCCCCAAATGTCCCCACAGCCCCTGCTGAGGGAGCTGGCCAAGGTGGGACCCCAAAAATGTCCCCAAATGTCCCTCAAAATGTCCCCCAAAATGTCCCCAAATGTCCCCAAATGTCCCCACAGCCCCTGCTGAGGGAGCTGGCCAAGGTGGGACCCCAAAAATGTCCCCAAATGTCCCCCAAAATGTCCCCAAATGTCCCCACAGCCCCTGCTGAGGGAGCTGGCCAAGGTGGGACCCCAAAAATGTCCCCAAAGTCCCCCAAAATGTCCCCCAAAATGTCCCCAAATGTCCCCAAATGTCCCCACAGCCCCTGCTGAGGGAGTTGGCCAAGGTGGGACCCCAAAAATGTCCCCAAATGTCCCCCAAAATGTCCCCAAATGTCCCCAAATGTCCCCACAGCCCCTGCTGAGGGAGCTGGCCAAGGTGGGACCCCAAAAATGTCCCCAAATGTCCCCCAAAATGTCCCCAAATGTCCCCACAGCCCCTGCTGAGGGAGCTGGCCAAGGTGAGACCCCAAAAATGTTCCCAAATGTCCACCAAAATGTCCCCAAATGTCCCCAAATGTCCCCCAAAATGTCCCCAAATGTCCCCACAGCCCCTGCTGAGGGAGCTGGCCAAGGTGGGACCCCAAAAATGTCCCCAAATGTCCCCGAAAATGTCCCCCATAATGTCCCCAAATGTCCCCAAATGTCCCCACAGCCCCTGCTGAGGGAGTTGGCCAAGGTGGGACCCCAAAAATGTCCCCAAATGTCCCCCAAAATGTCCCCAAATGTCCCCAAATGTCCCCAAATGTCCCCACAGCCCCTGCTGAGGGAGCTGGCCAAGGTGGGACCCCAAAAATGTCCCGAAATGTCCCCCAAAATGTCCCCAAATGTCCCCACAGCCCCTGCTGAGGGAGCTGGCCAAGGTGAGACCCCAAAAATGTCCCCAAATGTCCCCCAAAATGTCCCCCAAAATGTCCCCAAATGTCCCCACAGCCCCTGCTGAGGGAGCTGGCCAAGGTGGGACCCCAAAAATGTCCCCAAATGTCCCCCAAAATGTCCCCAAATGTCCCCACAGCCCCTGCTGAGGGAGCTGGCCAAGGTGGGACCCCAAAAATGTCCCCAAATGTCCCCAAATGTCCCCCAAAATGTCCCCAAATGTCCCCAAATGTCCCCACAGCTCCTGCTGAGGGATCTGGCCAAGGTGGGACCCCAAAAACGTCCCCAAATGTCCCCCAAAATGTCCCCAAATGTCCCCAAATGTCCCCACAGCCCCTGCTGAGGGAGCTGGCCAAGGTGGGACTCCAAAAATGTCCCCAAATGTCCCCCAAAATGTCCCCAAATGTCACCACAGCCCCTGCTGAGGGAGCTGGCCAAGGTGGGACCCCAAAAATGTCCCCAAATGTCCCCCAAAATGTCCCCAAATGTCCCCAAATGTCCCCAAATGTCCCCACAGCCCCTGCTGAGGGAGCTGGCCAAGGTGGGACCCCAAAAATGTCCCCAAATGTCCCCCAAAATGTCCCCAAATGTCCCCAAATGTCCCCACAGCCCCTGCTGAGGGAGCTGGCCAAGGTGGGACCTCAAAAATGTCCCCAAATGTCCCCCAAAATGTCCCCAAATGTCCCCAAATGTCCCCACAGCCCCTGCTGAGGGAGCTGGGCAAGGTGGGACCCCAAAAATGTCCCCAAATGTCCCCCAAAATGTCCCCAAATGTCCCCACAGCCCCTGCTGAGGGAGCTGGCCAAGGTGGGACCCCAAAAATGTCCACAAATGTCCCCCAAAATGTCCCCAAATGTCCCCAAATGTCCCCCAAAATGTCCCCAAATGTCCCCAAATGTCCCCACAGCCCCTGCTGAGGGAGCTGGCCAAGGTGGGACCCCAAAAATGTCCCCAAATGTCCCCAAAATGTCCCCAAACGTCCCCAAATGTCCCCACAGCCCCTGCTGAGGGAGCTGGCCAAGGTGGGACCCCAAAAATGTCCCCAAATGTCCCCGAAAATGTCCCCAAATGTCCCCCAAAATGTCCCCAAATGTCCCCACAGCCCCTGCTGAGGGAGCTGGCCAAGGTGGGACCCCAAAAATGTCCCCAAATGTCCCCCAAAATGTCCCCAAATGTCCCCAAATGTTCCCACAGCCCCTGCTGAGGGAGCTGGCCAAGGTGGGACCCCAAAAATGTCCCCAAATGTCCCCCAAAATGTCCCCCAAAATGTCCCCAAATGTCCCCACAGCCCCTGCTGAGGGAGCTGGCCAAGGTGGGACCCCAAAAATGTCCCCAAATGTCCCCCAAAATGTCCCCAAATGTCCCCACAGCCCCTGCTGAGGGAGCTGGCCAAGGTGGGACCCCAAAAATGTCCCCAAATGTCCCCAAAATATCCCCAAATGTCCCCAAATATCCCCCAAAATGTCCCCATATGTCCCCAAATGTCCCCACAGCCCCTGCTGAGGGAGCTGGCCAAGGTGGGACCCCAAAAATGTCCCGAAATGTCCCCCAAAATTTCCCCAAATGTCCCCACAGCCCCTGCTGAGGGAGCTGGCCAAGGTGGGACCCCAAAAATGTCCCCAAATGTCCCTCAAAATGTCCCCCAAAATGTCCCCAAATGTCCCCAAATGTCCCCACAGCCCCTGCTGAGGGAGCTGGCCAAGGTGGGACCCCAAAAATGTCCCCAAATGTCCCCCAAAATGTCCCCAAATGTCCCCACAGCCCCTGCTGAGGGAGTTGGTCAAGGTGGGACCCCAAAAATGTCCCCAAATGTCCCCCAAAATGTCCCCAAATGTCCCCAAATGTCCCCACAGCCCCTGCTGAGGGAGCTGGCCAAGGTGGGACCCCAAAAATGTCCCCAAATGTCCCTCAAAATGTCCCCCAAAATGTCCCCAAATGTCCCCACAGCCCCTGCTGAGGGAGTTGGCCAAGGTGGGACCCCAAAAATGTCCCCAAATGTCCCCCAAAATGTCCCCAAATGTCCCCAAATGTCCCCAAATGTCCCCACAGCCCCTGCTGAGGGAGCTGGCCAAGGTGGGACCCCAAAAATGTCCCCAAATGTCCCCCAAAATGTCCCCAAATGTCCCCACAGCCCCTGCTGAGGAAGCTGGCCAAGGTGGGACCCCAAAAATGTCCCCAAATGTCCCTCAAAATGTCCCCCAAAATGTCCCCAAATGTCCCCAAATGTCCCCACAGCCCCTGCTGAGGGAGTTGGCCAAGGTGGGACCCCAAAAATGTCCCCAAATGTCCCCCAAAATGTCCCCAAATGTCCCCAAATGTCCCCACAGCCCCTGCTGAGGGAGCTGGCCAAGGTGGGACCCCAAAAATGTCCCCAAATGTCCCCCAAAATGTCCCCAAATGTCCCCACAGCCCCTGCTGAGGGAGCTGGCCAAGGTGAGACCCCAAAAATGTTCCCAAATGTCCACCAAAATGTCCCCAAATGTCCCCAAATGTCCCCCAAAATGTCCCCAAATGTCCCCACAGCCCCTGCTGAGGGAGCTGGCCAAGGTGGGACCCCAAAAATGTCCCCAAATGTCCCCAAATGTCCCCCAAAATGTCCCCAAATGTCCCCAAATGTCCCCACAGCTCCTGCTGAGGGATCTGGCCAAGGTGGGACCCCAAAAACGTCCCCAAATGTCCCCCAAAATGTCCCCAAATGTCCCCAAATGTCCCCACAGCCCCTGCTGAGGGAGCTGGCCAAGGTGGGACTCCAAAAATGTCCCCAAATGTCCCCCAAAATGTCCCCAAATGTCACCACAGCCCCTGCTGAGGGAGCTGGCCAAGGTGGGACCCCAAAAATGTCCCCAAATGTCCCCCAAAATGTCCCCAAATGTCCCCAAATGTCCCCAAATGTCCCCACAGCCCCTGCTGAGGGAGCTGGCCAAGGTGGGACCCCAAAAATGTCCCCAAATGTCCCCCAAAATGTCCCCAAATGTCCCCAAATGTCCCCACAGCCCCTGCTGAGGGAGCTGGCCAAGGTGGGACCTCAAAAATGTCCCCAAATGTCCCCCAAAATGTCCCCAAATGTCCCCAAATGTCCCCACAGCCCCTGCTGAGGGAGCTGGGCAAGGTGGGACCCCAAAATTTCCCCAAATGTCCCCCAAAATGTCCCCAAATGTCCCCACAGCCCCTGCTGAGGGAGCTGGCCAAGGTGGGACCCCAAAAATGTCCACAAATGTCCCCCAAAATGTCCCCAAATGTCCCCAAATGTCCCCCAAAATGTCCCCAAATGTCCCCAAATGTCCCCACAGCCCCTGCTGAGGGAGCTGGCCAAGGTGGGACCCCAAAAATGTCCCCAAATGTCCCCAAAATGTCCCCAAACGTCCCCAAATGTCCCCACAGCCCCTGCTGAGGGAGCTGGCCAAGGTGGGACCCCAAAAATGTCCCCAAATGTCCCCGAAAATGTCCCCAAATGTCCCCCAAAATGTCCCCAAATGTCCCCACAGCCCCTGCTGAGGGAGCTGGCCAAGGTGGGACCCCAAAAATGTCCCCAAATGTCCCCCAAAATGTCCCCAAATGTCCCCAAATGTTCCCACAGCCCCTGCTGAGGGAGCTGGCCAAGGTGGGACCCCAAAAATGTCCCCAAATGTCCCCCAAAATGTCCCCCAAAATGTCCCCAAATGTCCCCACAGCCCCTGCTGAGGGAGCTGGCCAAGGTGGGACCCCAAAAATGTCCCCAAATGTCCCCCAAAATGTCCCCAAATGTCCCCACAGCCCCTGCTGAGGGAGCTGGCCAAGGTGGGACCCCAAAAATGTCCCCAAATGTTCCCTAAAATGTCCCCAAAATGTCCCCAAATGTCCCCAAATGTCCCCACAGCCCCTGCTGAGGGAGCTGGCCAAGGTGGGACCCCAAAAATGTCCCCAAATGTCCCCAAAATATCCCCAAATGTCCCCAAATATCCCCCAAAATGTCCCCATATGTCCCCAAATGTCCCCACAGCCCCTGCTGAGGGAGCTGGCCAAGGTGGGACCCCAAAAATGTCCCGAAATGTCCCCCAAAATTTCCCCAAATGTCCCCACAGCCCCTGCTGAGGGAGCTGGGCAAGGTGGGACCCCAAAAATGTCCCCAAATGTCCCTCAAAATGTCCCCCAAAATGTCCCCAAATGTCCCCAAATGTCCCCACAGCCCCTGCTGAGGGAGCTGGCCAAGGTGGGACCCCAAAAATGTCCCCAAATGTCCCCCAAAATGTCCCCAAATGTCCCCACAGCCCCTGCTGAGGGAGCTGGCCAAGGTGGGACCCCAAAAATGTCCCCAAATGTCCCCCAAATGTCCCCCAAAATGTCCCAAAATGTCCCCAAATGTCCCCACATCCCCTGCTGAGGGAGCTGGCCAAGGTGGGACCCCAAAAATGTCCCCAAATGTCCCCCAAAATGTCCCCAAATGTCCCCACAGCCCCTGCTGAGGGAGCTGGCCAAGGTGGGACCCCAAAAATGTCCCCAAATGTCCCTCAAAATGTCCCCCAAAATGTCCCCAAATGTCCCCAAATGTCCCCACAGCCCCTGCTGAGGGAGCTGGCCAAGGTGGGACCCCAAAAATGTCCCCAAATGTCCCCCAAAATGTCCCCAAATGTCCCCACAGCCCCTGCTGAGGGAGCTGGCCAAGGTGGGACCCCAAAAATGTCCCCAAATGTCCCTCAAAATGTCCCCCAAAATGTCCCCAAATGTCCCCAAATGTCCCCACAGCCCCTGCTGAGGGAGTTGGCCAAGGTGGGACCCCAAAAATGTCCCCAAATGTCCCCCAAAATGTCCCCAAATGTCCCCAAATGTCCCCACAGCCCCTGCTGAGGGAGCTGGCCAAGGTGGGACCCCAAAAATGTCCCCAAATGTCCCCCAAAATGTCCCCAAATGTCCCCACAGCCCCTGCTGAGGGAGCTGGCCAAGGTGAGACCCCAAAAATGTTCCCAAATGTCCACCAAAATGTCCCCAAATGTCCCCAAATGTCCCCCAAAATGTCCCCAAATGTCCCCACAGCCCCTGCTGAGGGAGCTGGCCAAGGTGGGACCCCAAAAATGTCCCCAAATGTCCCCCAAAATGTCCCCCATAATGTCCCCAAATGTCCCCAAATGTCCCCACAGCCCCTGCTGAGGGAGTTGGCCAAGGTGGGACCCCAAAAATGTCCCCAAATGTCCCCCAAAATGTCCCCAAATGTCCCCAAATGTCCCCAAATGTCCCCACAGCCCCTGCTGAGGGAGCTGGCCAAGGTGGGACCCCAAAAATGTCCCCAAATGTCCCCCAAAATGTCCCCAAATGTCCCCACAGCCCCTGCTGAGGGAGCTGGCCAAGGTGGGACCCCAAAAATGTCCCCAAATGTCCCCCAAAATGTCCCCCAAAATGTCCCCAAATGTCCCCACAGCCCCTGCTGAGGGAGCTGGCCAAGGTGGGACCCCAAAAATGTCCCCAAATGTCCCCCAAAATGTCCCCAAATGTCCCCACAGCCCCTGCTGAGGGAGCTGGCCAAGGTGGGACCCCAAAAATGTCCCCAAATGTCCCCAAATGTCCCCCAAAATGTCCCCAAATGTCCCCAAATGTCCCCACAGCTCCTGCTGAGGGATCTGGCCAAGGTGGGACCCCAAAAATGTCCCCAAATGTCCCCCAAAATGTCCCCAAATCTCCCCAAATGTCCCCACAGCCCCTGCTGAGGGAGCTGGCCAAGGTGGGACTCCAAAAATGTCCCCAAATGTCCCCCAAAATGTCCCCAAATGTCCCCACAGCCCCTGCTGAGGGAGCTGGCCAAGGTGGGACCCCAAAAATGTCCCCAAATGTCCCCCAAAATGTCCCCAAATGTCCCCAAATGTCCCCAAATGTCCCCACAGCCCCTGCTGAGGGAGCTGGCCAAGGTGGGACCCCAAAAATGTCCCCAAATGTCCCCCAAAATGTCCCCAAATGTCCCCAAATGTCCCCACAGCCCCTGCTGAGGGAGCTGGCCAAGGTGGGACCTCAAAAATGTCCCGAAATGTCCCCCAAAATGTCCCCAAATGTCCCCAAATGTCCCCACAGCCCCTGCTGAGGGAGCTGGGCAAGGTGGGACCCCAAAAATGTCCCCAAATGTCCCCCAAAATGTCCCCAAATGTCCCCACAGCCCCTGCTGAGGGAGCTGGCCAAGGTGGGACCCCAAAAATGTCCACAAATGTCCCCCAAAATGTCCCCAAATGTCCCCAAATGTCCCCCAAAATGTCCCCAAATGTCCCCAAATGTCCCCACAGCCCCTGCTGAGGGAGCTGGCCAAGGTGGGACCCCAAAAATGTCCACAAATGTCCCCCATAATGTCCCCAAATGTCCCCACAGCCCCTGCTGAGGGAGCTGGCCAAGGTGGGACCCCAAAAATGTCCCCAAATGTCCCCAAAATATCCCCAAATGTCCCCAAATATCCCCCAAAATGTCCCCAAATGTCCCCAAATGTCCCCACAGCCCCTGCTGAGGGAGCTGGCCAAGGTGGGACCCCAAAAATGTCCCCAAATGTCCCCCAAAATGTCCCCAAATGTCCCCACAGCCCCTGCTGAGGGAGCTGGCCAAGGTGGGACCCCAAAAATGTCCCCAAATGTCCCTCAAAATGTCCCCCAAAATGTCCCCAAATGTCCCCAAATGTCCCCACAGCCCCTGCTGAGGGAGTTGGCCAAGGTGGGACCCCAAAAATGTCCCCAAATGTCCCCCAAAATGTCCCCAAATGTCCCCAAATGTCCCCAAATGTCCCCACAGCCCCTGCTGAGGGAGCTGGCCAAGGTGGGACCCCAAAAATGTCCCCAAATGTCCCCCAAAATGTCCCCAAATGTCCCCACAGCCCCTGCTGAGGGAGCTGGCCAAGGTGAGACCCCAAAAATGTTCCCAATTGTCCACCAAAATGTCCCCAAATGTCCCCAAATGTCCCCCAAAATGTCCCCAAATGTCCCCACAGCCCCTGCTGAGGGAGCTGGCCAAGGTGGGACCCCAAAAATGTCCCCAAATGTCCCCCAAAATGTCCCCCAAAATGTCCCCAAATGTCCCCAAATGTCCCCACAGCCCCTGCTGAGGGAGCTGGCCAAGGTGGGACCCCAAAAATGTCCCCAAATGTCCCCCAAAATGTCCCCAAATGTCCCCAAATGTCCCCACAGCCCCTGCTGAGGGAGCTGGCCAAGGTGGGACCCCAAAAATGTCCCCAAATGTCCCCCAAAATGTCCCCAAATGTCCCCACAGCCCCTGCTGAGGGAGCTGGCCAAGGTGGGACCCCAAAAATGTCCCCAAATGTCCCTCAAAATGTCCCCCAAAATGTCCCCAAATGTCCCCACAGCCCCTGCTGAGGGAGTTGGCCAAGGTGGGACCCCAAAAATGTCCCGAAATGTCCCCCAAAATGTCCCCAAATGTCCCCAAAATGTCCCCAAATGTCCCCACAGCCCCTGCTGAGGGAGTTGGCCAAGGTGAGACCCCAAAAATGTCCCCAAAGTCCCCCAAAATGTCCCCAAATGTCCCCAAATGTCCCCCAAAATGTCCCCAAATGTCCCCACAGCCCCTGCTGAGGGAGCTGGCCAAGGTGGGACCCCAAAAATGTCCCCAAATGTCCCCAAAATGTCCCCAAACGTCCCCAAATGTCCCCACAGCCCCTGCTGAGGGAGCTGGCCAAGGTGGGACCCCAAAAATGTCCCCAAATGTCCCCGAAAATGTCCCCAAATGTCCCCCAAAATGTCCCCAAATGTCCCCACAGCCCCTGCTGAGGGAGCTGGCCAAGGTGAGACCCCAAAAATGTTCCCAATTGTCCACCAAAATGTCCCCAAATGTCCCCAAATGTCCCCCAAAATGTCCCCAAATGTCCCCACAGCCCCTGCTGAGGGAGCTGGCCAAGGTGGGACCCCAAAAATGTCCCCAAATGTCCCCCAAAATGTCCCCCAAAATGTCCCCAAATGTCCCCAAATGTCCCCACAGCCCCTGCTGAGGGAGCTGGCCAAGGTGGGACCCCAAAAATGTCCCCAAATGTCCCCCAAAATGTCCCCAAATGTCCCCAAATGTCCCCACAGCCCCTGCTGAGGGAGCTGGCCAAGGTGGGACCCCAAAAATGTCCCCAAATGTCCCCCAAAATGTCCCCAAATGTCCCCACAGCCCCTGCTGAGGGAGCTGGCCAAGGTGGGACCCCAAAAATGTCCCCAAATGTCCCCCAAAATGTCCCCAAATGTCCCCAAATGTTCCCACAGCCCCTGCTGAGGGAGCTGGCCAAGGTGGGACCCCAAAAATGTCCCCAAATGTCCCCCAAAATGTCCCCCAAAATGTCCCCAAATGTCCCCACAGCCCCTGCTGAGGGAGCTGGCCAAGGTGGGACCCCAAAAATGTCCCCAAATGTCCCCCAAAATGTCCCCAAATGTCCCCACAGCCCCTGCTGAGGGAGCTGGCCAAGCTGGGACCCCAAAAATGTCCCCAAATGTTCCCTAAAATGTCCCCAAAATGTCCCCAAATGTCCCCAAATGTCCCCACAGCCCCTGCTGAGGGAGCTGGCCAAGGTGGGACCCCAAAAATGTCCCCAAATGTCCCCAAAATATCCCCAAATGTCCCCAAATATCCCCCAAAATGTCCCCATATGTCCCCAAATGTCCCCACAGCCCCTGCTGAGGGAGCTGGCCAAGGTGGGACCCCAAAAATGTCCCGAAATGTCCCCCAAAATTTCCACAAATGTCCCCACAGCCCCTGCTGAGGGAGCTGGCCAAGGTGGGACCCCAAAAATGTCCCCAAATGTCCCCCAAATGTCCCCCAAAATGTCCCAAAATGTCCCCAAATGTCCCCACAGCCCCTGCTGAGGGAGCTGGCCAAGGTGGGACCCCAAAAATGTCCCCAAATGTCCCCCAAAATGTCCCCAAATGTCCCCACAGCCCCTGCTGAGGGAGCTGGCCAAGGTGGGACCCCAAAAATGTCCCCAAATGTCCCTCAAAATGTCCCCCAAAATGTCCCCAAATGTCCCCAAATGTCCCCACAGCCCCTGCTGAGGGAGCTGGCCAAGGTGGGACCCCAAAAATGTCCCCAAATGTCCCCCAAAATGTCCCCAAATGTCCCCACAGCCCCTGCTGAGGGAGCTGGCCAAGGTGGGACCCCAAAAATGTCCCCAAATGTCCCTCACAATGTCCCCCAAAATGTCCCCAAATGTCCCCAAATGTCCTCAAAGCCCCTGCTGAGGGAGTTGGACAAGGTAGGACCCCAAAAATGTCCCCAAATGTCCCCCAAAATGTCCCCAAATGTCCCCAAATGTCCCCAAATGTCCCCACAGCCCCTGCTGAGGGAGCTGGCCAAGGTGGGACCCCAAAAATGTCCCCAAATGTCCCCCAAAATGTCCCCAAATGTCCCCACAGCCCCTGCTGAGGGAGCTGGCCAAGGTGAGACCCCAAAAATGTTCCCAAATGTCCACCAAAATGTCCCCAAATGTCCCCAAATGTCCCCCAAAATGTCCCCAAATGTCCCCACAGCTCCTGCTGAGGGATCTGGCCAAGGTGGGACCCCAAAAACGTCCCCAAATGTCCCCCAAAATGTCCCCAAATGTCCCCAAATGTCCCCACAGCCCCTGCTGAGGGAGCTGGCCAAGGTGGGACTCAAAAAATGTCCCCAAATGTCCCCCAAAATGTCCCCAAATGTCCCCAAATGTAACCAAATGTCCCCACAGCCCCTGCTGACGGAGCTGGCCAAGGTGGGACCCCAAAAATGTCCCCAAATGTCCCCCAAAATGTTCCCAAATGTCCCCAAATGTCCCCAAATGTCCCCACAGCCCCTGCTGAGGGAGCTGGCCAAGGTGGGACCCCAAAAATGTCCCCAAATGTCCCCCAAAATGTCCCCAAATGTCCCCAAATGTCCCCACAGCCCCTGCTGAGGGAGCTGGCCAAGGTGGGACCCCAAAAATGTCCCCAAATGTCCCCCAAAATGTCCCCAAATGTCCCCAAATGTCCCCACAGCCCCTGCTGAGGGAGCTGGCCAAGGTGGGACCCCAAAAATGTCCCCAAATGTCCCCCAAAATGTCCCCAAATGTCCCCACAGCCCCTGCTGAGGGAGCTGGCCAAGGTGGGACCGCAAAAATGTCCCCAAATGTCCCCCAAAATGTCCCCAAATGTCCCCAAATGTCCCCCAAAATGTCCCCAAATGTCCCCAAATGTCCCCACAGCCCCTGCTGAGGGAGCTGGCCAAGGAGGGACCCCAAAAATGTCCCCAAATGTCCCCCAAAATGTCCCCAAATGTCCCCAAATGTCCCCAAATGTCCCCACAGCCCCTGCTGAGGGAGCTGGCCAAGGTGGGACCCCAAAAATGTCCCCAAATGTCCCCCAAAATGTCCCCCAAAATGTCCCCAAATGTAACCCCAAATGTCCCCAAATGTCCCCAAATGTCCCCACAGCCCCTGCTGAGGGAGTTGGCCAAAGTGGGACCCCAAAAATGTCCCCAAATGTCCCCAAAATGTCCCAAAATGTCCCCAAATATCCCCCAAAATGTCCCCAAATGTCCCCACAGCCCCTGCTGAGGGAGCTGGGCAAGGTGGGACCCCAAAAATGTCCCCAAATGTCCCCCAAAATGTCCCCAAATGTCCCCACAGCCCCTGCTGAGGGAGCTGGCCAAGGTGGGACCCCAAAAATGTCCCCAAATGTCCCCCAAAATGTCCCCCAAATGTCCCCAAATGTCCCCAAATGTCCCCTCAGCCCCTGCTGAGGGAGCTGGCCAAGGTGGGACCCCAAAAATGTCCCCAAATGTCCCCCAAAATGTCCCCAAATGTCCCCAAATGTCCCCCAAAATGTCCCCAAATATCCCCAAATGTCCCCACAGCCCCTGCTGAGGGAGCTGGCCAAGGTGGGACCCCAAAAATGTCCCCAAATGTCCCCCAAAATGTCCCCAAATGTCCCCAAATGTCCCCACAGCCCCTGCTGAGGGAGCTGGCTTAGGTGGGACCCCAAAAATGTCCCCAAATGTCCCCCAAAATGTCCCCAAATGTCCCCACAGCCCCTGCTGAGGGAGCTGGCCAAGGTGGGACCCCAAAAATGTCCCCAAATGTCCCCCAAAATGTCCCCAAATGTCTCCCCAAATGTCCCCCAAAATGTCCCCAAATGTCCCCAAATGTCCTCACAGCCCCTGCTGAGGGAGCTGGCCAAGGAGGGACCCCAAAAATGTCCCCAAATGTCCCCCAAAATGTCCCCAAATGTCCCCAAATATTCCCCAAAATGTCCCCAAATGTCCCCACAGCCCCTGCTGAGGGAGCTGGCCAAGGTGGGACCCCAAAAATGTCCCCAAATGTCCCCCAAAATGTCCCCAAATGTCCCCACAGCCCCTGCTGAGGGAGCTGGCCAAGGTGGGACCCCAAAAATGTCCCCAAATGTCCCCCAAAATGTCCCCAAATGTCCCCAAATGTCCCCACAGCCCCTGCTGAGGGAGCTGGGCAAGGTGGGACCCCAAAAATGTCCCCAAATGTCCCCCAAAATGTCCCCAAATGTCCCCACAGCCCCTACTGAGGGAGCTGGCCAAGGTGGGACCCCAAAAATGTCCCCAAATGTCCCCCAAAATGTCCCCAAATGTCCCCAAATGTCCCCACAGCCCCTGCTGAGGGAGCTGGCCAAGGTGGGACCCCAAAAATGTCCCCAAATGTCCCCCAAAATGTCCCCAAATGTCCCCACAGCCCCTGCTGAGGGAGCTGGCCAAGGTGGGACCCCAAAAATGTCCCCAAATGTCCCCCAAAATGTCCCCAAATGTCTCCCCAAATGTCCCCCAAAATGTCCCCAAATGTCCCCAAATGTCCCCACAGCCCCTGCTGAGGGAGCTGGCCAAGGTGGGACCCCAAAAATGTCCCCAAATGTCCCCAAAATGTCCCAAAATGTCCCCAAATATTCCCCAAAATGTCCCCAAATGTCCCCACAGCCCCTGCTGAGGGAGCTGGCCAAGGTGGGACCCCAAAAATGTCCCCAAATGTCCCCCCAAATGTCCCCAAATGTCCCCAAATGTCCCCAAATGTCCCCACAGCCCCTGCTGAGGGAGCTGGCCAAGGTGGGACCCCAAAAATGTCCCCAAATGTCCCCCAAAATGTCCCCAAATGTCCCCAAATGTCCCCCAAAATGTCCCCAAATATCCCCAAATGTCCCCACAACCCCTGCTGAGGGAGCTGGCCAAGGTGGGACCCCAAAAATGTCCCCAAATGTCCCCCAAAATGTCCCCAAATGTCCCCAAATGTCCCCACAGCCCCTGCTGAGGGAGCTGGCTTAGGTGGGACCCCAAAAATGTCCCCAAATGTCCCCCAAAATGTCCCCAAATGTCCCCACAGCCCCTGCTGAGGGAGCTGGCCAAGGTGGGACCCCAAAAATGTCCCCAAATGTCCCCCAAAATGTCCCCAAATGTCTCCCCAAATGTCCCCCAAAATGTCCCCAAATGTCCCCAAATGTCCCCACATCCCCTGCTGAGGGAGCTGGCCAAGGTGGGACCCCAAAAATGTCCCCAAATGTCCCCAAAATGTCCCAAAATGTCCCCAAATATTCCCTAAAATGTCCCCAAATGTCCCCACAGCCCCTGCTGAGGGAGCTGGCCAAGGTGGGACCCCAAAAATGTCCCCAAATGTCCCCCAAAATGTCCCCAAATGTCCCCACAGCCCCTGCTGAGGGAGCTGGCCAAGGTGGGACCCCAAAAATGTCCACAAATGTCCCCCAAAATGTCCCCAAATGTCCCCAAATGTCCCCACAGCCCCTGCTGAGGGAGCTGGCCAAGGTGGGACCCCAAAAATGTCCCCAAATGTCCCCCAAAATGTCCCCAAATGTCCCCACAGCCCCTGCTGAGGGAGCTGGCCAAGGTGGGACCCCAAAAATGTCCCCAAATGTCCCCCAAAATGTCCCCAAATGTCCCCAAATGTCCCCACAGCCCCTGCTGAGGGAGCTGGGCAAGGTGGGACCCCAAAAATGTCCCCAAATGTCCCCCAAAATGTCCCCAAATGTCCCCACAGCCCCTGCTGAGGGAGCTGGCCAAGGTGGGACCCCAAAAATGTCCCCAAATGTCCCCCAAAATGTCCCCAAATGTCCCCACAGCCCCTGCTGAGGGAGCTGGCCAAGGTGGGACCCCAAAAATGTCCCCAAATGTCCCCCAAAATGTCCCCAAATGTCCCCAAATGTCCCCACAGCCCCTGCTGAGGGAGCTGGCCAAGGTGGGACCCCAAAAATGTCCCCAAATGTCCCCCAAAATGTCCCCAAATGTCCCCCAAAATTTCCCCAAATGTCCCCAAATGTCCCCACAGCCCCTGCTGAGGGAGCTGGCCAAAGTGGGACCCCAAAAATGTCCCCAAATGTCCCCAAAATGTCCCAAAATGTCCCCAAATATCCCCCAAAATGTCCCCAAATGTCCCCACAGCCCCTGCTGAGGGAGCTGGCCAAGGTGGGACCCCAAAAATGTCCCCAAATGTCCCCCAAAATGTCCCCAAATGTCCCCACAGCCCCTGCTGAGGGAGCTGGCCAAGGTGAGACCCCAAAAATGTTCCCAAATGTCCACCAAAATGTCCCCAAATGTCCCCAAATGTCCCCCAAAATGTCCCCAAATGTCCCCACAGCCCCTGCTGAGGGAGCTGGCCAAGGTGGGACCCCAAAAATGTCCCCAAATGTCCCCCAAAAAGTCACCTAAAATGTCCCCAAATGTCCCCAAATGTCCCCACAGCCCCTGCTGAGGGAGCTGGCCAAGGTGGGACCCCAAAAATGTCACCAAATGTCCCCCAAAATGTCACCTAAAATGTCCCCAAATGTCCCCAAATGTCCCCACAGCCCCTGCTGAGGGAGCTGGCCAAGGTGGGACCCCAAAAATGTCCCCAGATGTCCCCCAAAATGTCCCCAAATGTCCCCAAATGTCCCCACAGCCCCTGCTGAGGGAGCTGGCCAAGGTGGGACCCCAAAAATGTCCCCAGATGTCCCCCAAAATGTCCCAAAATGTCCCCAAATGTCCCCACAGCCCCTGCTGAGGGAGCTGGCCAAGGTGGGACCCCAAAAATGTCCCCAAATGTCCCCCAAAATGTCCCCAAATGTCCCCAAATGTCCCCACAGCCCCTGCTGAGGGAGCTGGCCAAGGTGGGACCCCAAAAATGTCCCCAAATGTCCCCCAAAATGTCCCCAAATGTCCCCAAATGTCCCCACAGCCCCTGCTGAGGGAGCTGGCCAAGGTGGGACCCCAAAAATGTCCCCAAATGTCCCCCAAAATGTCCCCAAATGTCCCCAAATGTCCCCACAGCCCCTGCTGAGGGAGCTGGCCAAGGTGGGACCCCAAAAATGTCCACAAATGTCCCCCAAAATGTCCCCAAATGTCCCCACAGCCCCTGCTGAGGGAGCTGGCCAAGGTGGGACCGCAAAAATGTCCCCAAATGTCCCCCAAAATGTCCCCAAATGTCCCCAAATGTCCCCCAAAATGTCCCCAAATGTCCCCAAATGTCCCCACAGCCCCTGCTGAGGGAGCTGGCCAAGGAGGGACCCCAAAAATGTCCCCAAATGTCCCCCAAAATGTCCCCAAATGTCCCCAAATGTCCCCAAATGTCCCCACAGCCCCTGCTGAGGGAGCTGGCCAAGGTGGGACCCCAAAAATGTCCCCAAATGTCCCCCAAAATGTCCCCCAAAATGTCCCCAAATGTAACCCCAAATGTCCCCAAATGTCCCCAAATGTCCCCACAGCCCCTGCTGAGGGATTTGGCCAAAGTGGGACCCCAAAAATGTCCCCAAATGTCCCCAAAATGTCCCAAAATGTCCCCAAATATCCCCCAAAATGTCCCCAAATGTCCCCACAGCCCCTGCTGAGGGAGCTGGGCAAGGTGGGACCCCAAAAATGTCCCCAAATGTCCCCCAAAATGTCCCCAAATGTCCCCACAGCCCCTGCTGAGGGAGCTGGCCAAGGTGGGACCCCAAAAATGTCCCCAAATGTCCCCCAAAATGTCCCCCAAATGTCCCCAAATGTCCCCAAATGTCCCCTCAGCCCCTGCTGAGGGAGCTGGCCAAGGTGGGACCCCAAAAATGTCCCCAAATGTCCCCCAAAATGTCCCCAAATGTCCCCAAATGTCCCCCAAAATGTCCCCAAATATCCCCAAATGTCCCCACAGCCCCTGCTGAGGGAGCTGGCCAAGGTGGGACCCCAAAAATGTCCCCAAATGTCCCCCAAAATGTCCCCAAATGTCCCCAAATGTCCCCACAGCCCCTGCTGAGGGAGCTGGCTTAGGTGGGACCCCAAAAATGTCCCCAAATGTCCCCCAAAATGTCCCCAAATGTCCCCACAGCCCCTGCTGAGGGAGCTGGCCAAGGTGGGACCCCAAAAATGTCCCCAAATGTCCCCCAAAATGTCCCCAAATGTCTCCCCAAATGTCCCCCAAAATGTCCCCAAATGTCCCCAAATGTCCTCACAGCCCCTGCTGAGGGAGCTGGCCAAGGAGGGACCCCAAAAATGTCCCCAAATGTCCCCCAAAATGTCCCCAAATGTCCCCAAATATTCCCCAAAATGTCCCCAAATGTCCCCACAGCCCCTGCTGAGGGAGCTGGCCAAGGTGGGACCCCAAAAATGTCCCCAAATGTCCCCCAAAATGTCCCCAAATGTCCCCACAGCCCCTGCTGAGGGAGCTGGCCAAGGTGGGACCCCAAAAATGTCCCCAAATGTCCCCCAAAATGTCCCCAAATGTCCCCAAATGTCCCCACAGCCCCTGCTGAGGGAGCTGGGCAAGGTGGGACCCCAAAAATGTCCCCAAATGTCCCCCAAAATGTCCCCAAATGTCCCCACAGCCCCTACTGAGGGAGCTGGCCAAGGTGGGACCCCAAAAATGTCCCCAAATGTCCCCCAAAATGTCCCCAAATGTCCCCAAATGTCCCCACAGCCCCTGCTGAGGGAGCTGGCCAAGGTGGGACCCCAAAAATGTCCCCAAATGTCCCCCAAAATGTCCCCAAATGTCCCCACAGCCCCTGCTGAGGGAGCTGGCCAAGGTGGGACCCCAAAAATGTCCCCAAATGTCCCCCAAAATGTCCCCAAATGTCTCCCCAAATGTCCCCCAAAATGTCCCCAAATGTCCCCAAATGTCCCCACAGCCCCTGCTGAGGGAGCTGGCCAAGGTGGGACCCCAAAAATGTCCCCAAATGTCCCCAAAATGTCCCAAAATGTCCCCAAATATTCCCCAAAATGTCCCCAAATGTCCCCACAGCCCCTGCTGAGGGAGCTGGCCAAGGTGGGACCCCAAAAATGTCCCCAAATGTCCCCCCAAATGTCCCCAAATGTCCCCAAATGTCCCCAAATGTCCCCACAGCCCCTGCTGAGGGAGCTGGCCAAGGTGGGACCCCAAAAATGTCCCCAAATGTCCCCCAAAATGTCCCCAAATGTCCCCAAATGTCCCCCAAAATGTCCCCAAATATCCCCAAATGTCCCCACAGCCCCTGCTGAGGGAGCTGGCCAAGGTGGGACCCCAAAAATGTCCCCAAATGTCCCCCAAAATGTCCCCAAATGTCCCCAAATGTCCCCACAGCCCCTGCTGAGGGAGCTGGCTTAGGTGGGACCCCAAAAATGTCCCCAAATGTCCCCCAAAATGTCCCCAAATGTCCCCACAGCCCATGCTGAGGGAGCTGGCCAAGGTGGGACCCCAAAAATGTCCCCAAATGTCCCCCAAAATGTCCCCAAATGTCTCCCCAAATGTCCCCCAAAATGTCCCCAAATGTCCCCAAATGTCCCCACATCCCCTGCTGAGGGAGCTGGCCAAGGTGGGACCCCAAAAATGTCCCCAAATGTCCCCAAAATGTCCCAAAATGTCCCCAAATATTCCCCAAAATGTCCCCAAATGTCCCCACAGCCCCTGCTGAGGGAGCTGGCCAAGGTGGGACCCCAAAAATGTCCCCAAATGTCCCCCAAAATGTCCCCAAATGTCCCCACAGCCCCTGCTGAGGGAGCTGGCCAAGGTGGGACCCCAAAAATGTCCACAAATGTCCCCCAAAATGTCCCCAAATGTCCCCAAATGTCCCCACAGCCCCTGCTGAGGGAGCTGGGCAAGGTGGGACCCCAAAAATGTCCCCAAATGTCCCCCAAAATGTCCCCAAATGTCCCCACAGCCCCTGCTGAGGGAGCTGGCCAAGGTGGGACCCCAAAAATGTCCCCAAATGTCCCCCAAAATGTCCCCAAATGTCCCCACAGCCCCTGCTGAGGGAGCTGGCCAAGGTGGGACCCCAAAAATGTCCCCAAATGTCCCCCAAAATGTCCCCAAATGTCCCCAAATGTCCCCACAGCCCCTGCTGAGGGAGCTGGCCAAGGTGGGACCCCAAAAATGTCCCCAAATGTCCCCCAAAATGTCCCCAAATGTCCCCCAAAATTTCCCCAAATGTCCCCAAATGTCCCCACAGCCCCTGCTGAGGGAGCTGGCCAAAGTGGGACCCCAAAAATGTCCCCAAATGTCCCCAAAATGTCCCAAAATGTCCCCAAATATCCCCCAAAATGTCCCCAAATGTCCCCACAGCCCCTGCTGAGGGAGCTGGCCAAGGTGGGACCCCAAAAATGTCCCCAAATGTCCCCCAAAATGTCCCCAAATGTCCCCACAGCCCCTGCTGAGGGAGCTGGCCAAGGTGAGACCCCAAAAATGTTCCCAAATGTCCACCAAAATGTCCCCAAATGTCCCCAAATGTCCCCCAAAATGTCCCCAAATGTCCCCACAGCCCCTGCTGAGGGAGCTGGCCAAGGTGGGACCCCAAAAATGTCCCCAAATGTCCCCCAAAAAGTCACCTAAAATGTCCCCAAATGTCCCCAAATGTCCCCACAGCCCCTGCTGAGGGAGCTGGCCAAGGTGGGACCCCAAAAATGTCACCAAATGTCCCCCAAAATGTCACCTAAAATGTCCCCAAATGTCCCCAAATGTCCCCACAGCCCCTGCTGAGGGAGCTGGCCAAGGTGGGACCCCAAAAATGTCCCCAGATGTCCCCCAAAATGTCCCCAAATGTCCCCAAATGTCCCCACAGCCCCTGCTGAGGGAGCTGGCCAAGGTGGGACCCCAAAAATGTCCCCAGATGTCCCCCAAAATGTCCCAAAATGTCCCCAAATGTCCCCACAGCCCCTGCTGAGGGAGCTGGCCAAGGTGGGACCCCAAAAATGTCCCCAAATGTCCCCCAAAATGTCCCCAAATGTCCCCAAATGTCCCCACAGCCCCTGCTGAGGGAGCTGGCCAAGGTGGGACCCCAAAAATGTCTCCAAATGTCCCCCAAAATGTCCCCAAATGTCCCCAAATGTCCCCCAAAATGTCCCCAAATGTCCCCACAGCCCCTGCTGAGGGAGCTGGCCAAGGTGGGACCCCAAAAATGACCCCAAATGTCCCCCAAATATCCCCCAAAATGTCCCCAAATGTCCCCAAATGTCCCCACAGCTCCTGCTGAGGGATCTGGCCAAGGTGGGACCCCAAAAACGTCCCCAAATGTCCCCCAAAATGTCCCCAAATGTCCCCAAATGTCCCCACAGCCCCTGCTGAGGGAGCTGGCCAAGGTGGGACTCAAAAAATGTCCCCAAATGTCCCCCAAAATGTCCCCAAATGTCCCCAAATGTAACCAAATGTCCCCACAGCCCCTGCTGAGGGAGCTGGCCAAGGTGGGACCCCAAAAATGTCCCCAAATGTCCCCCAAAATGTCCCCAAATGTCCCCAAATGTCCCCAAATGTCCCCACAGCCCCTGCTGAGGGAGCTGGCCAAGGTGGGACCCCAAAAATGTCCCCAAATGTCCCCCAAAATGTCCCCAAATGTCCCCAAATGTCCCCACAGCCCCTGCTGAGGGAGCTGGCCAAGGTGGGACCCCAAAAATGTCCCCAAATGTCCCCCAAAATGTCCCCAAATGTCCCCAAATGTCCCCACAGCCCCTGCTGAGGGAGCTGGCCAAGGTGGGACCCCAAAAATGTCCCCAAATGTCCCCCAAAATGTCCCCAAATGTCCCCACAGCCCCTGCTGAGGGAGCTGGCCAAGGTGGGACCGCAAAAATGTCCCCAAATGTCCCCCAAAATGTCCCCAAATGTCCCCAAATGTCCCCCAAAATGTCCCCAAATGTCCCCAAATGTCCCCACAGCCCCTGCTGAGGGAGCTGGCCAAGGAGGGACCCCAAAAATGTCCCCAAATGTCCCCCAAAATGTCCCCAAATGTCCCCAAATGTCCCCAAATGTCCCCACAGCCCCTGCTGAGGGAGCTGGCCAAGGTGGGACCCCAAAAATGTCCCCAAATGTCCCCCAAAATGTCCCCCAAAATGTCCCCAAATGTCCCCCCAAATGTCCCCAAATGTCCCCAAATGTCCCCACAGCCCCTGCTGAGGGATTTGGCCAAAGTGGGACCCCAAAAATGTCCCCAAATGTCCCCAAAATGTCCCAAAATGTTCCCAAATATTCCCCAAAATGTCCCCAAATGTCCCCACAGCCCCTGCTGAGGGAGGTGGGCAAGGTGGGACCCCAAAAATGTCCCCAAATGTCCCCCAAAATGTCCCCAAATGTCCCCACAGCCCCTGCTGAGGGAGCTGGCCAAGGTGGGACCCCAAAAATGTCCCCAAATGTCCCCCAAAATGTCCCCAAATGTCCCCAAATGTCCCCACAGCCCCTGCTGAGGGAGCTGGGCAAGGTGGGACCCCAAAAATGTCCCCAAATGTCCCCCAAAATGTCCCCAAATGTCCCCACAGCCCCTGCTGAGGGAGCTGGCCAAGGTGGGACCCCAAAAATGTCCCCAAATGTCCCCCAAAATGTCCCCAAATGTCCCCACAGCCCCTGCTGAGGGAGCTGGCCAAGGTGGGACCCCAAAAATGTCCCCAAATGTCCCCCAAAATGTCCCCAAATGTCCCCAAATGTCCCCACAGCCCCTGCTGAGGGAGCTGGCCAAGGTGGGACCCCAAAAATGTCCCCAAATGTCCCCCAAAATGTCCCCAAATGTCCCCCAAAATTTCCCCAAATGTCCCCACAGCCCCTGCTGAGGGAGCTGGCCAAGGTGGGACCCCAAAAATGTCCCCAAATGTCCCCCAAAATGTCCCCAAATGTCCCCAAATGTCCCCACAGCCCCTGCTGAGGGAGCTGGGCAAGGTGGGACCCCAAAAATGTCCCCAAATGTCCCCCAAAATGTCCCCAAATGTCCCCACAGCCCCTGCTGAGGGAGCTGGCCAAGGTGGGACCCCAAAAATGTCCCCAAATGTCCCCCAAAATGTCCCCAAATGTCCCCACAGCCCCTGCTGAGGGAGCTGGCCAAGGTGGGACCCCAAAAATGTCCCCAAATGTCCCCCAAAATGTCCCCAAATGTCCCCAAATGTCCCCACAGCCCCTGCTGAGGGAGCTGGCCAAGGTGGGACCCCAAAAATGTCCCCAAATGTCCCCCAAAATGTCCCCAAATGTCCCCACAGCCCCTGCTGAGGGAGCTGGCCAAGGTGAGACCCCAAAAATGTTCCCAAATGTCCACCAAAATGTCCCCAAATGTCCCCAAATGTCCCCCAAAATGTCCCCAAATGTCCCCACAGCCCCTGCTGAGGGAGCTGGCCAAGGTGGGACCCCAAAAATGTCCCCAAATGTCCCCCAAAAAGTCACCTAAAATGTCCCCAAATGTCCCCAAATGTCCCCACAGCCCCTGCTGAGGGAGCTGGCCAAGGTGGGACCCCAAAAATGTCACCAAATGTCCCCCAAAATGTCACCTAAAATGTCCCCAAATGTCCCCAAATGTCCCCACAGCCCCTGCTGAGGGAGCTGGCCAAGGTGGGACCCCAAAAATGTCCCCAGATGTCCCCCAAAATGTCCCCAAATGTCCCCAAATGTCCCCACAGCCCCTGCTGAGGGAGCTGGCCAAGGTGGGACCCCAAAAATGTCCCCAGATGTCCCCCAAAATGTCCCAAAATGTCCCCAAATGTCCCCACAGCCCCTGCTGAGGGAGCTGGCCAAGGTGGGACCCCAAAAATGTCCCCAAATGTCCCCCAAAATGTCCCCAAATGTCCCCAAATGTCCCCACAGCCCCTGCTGAGGGAGCTGGCCAAGGTGGGACCCCAAAAATGTCTCCAAATGTCCCCCAAAATGTCCCCAAATGTCCCCAAATGTCCCCCAAAATGTCCCCAAATGTCCCCACAGCCCCTGCTGAGGGAGCTGGCCAAGGTGGGACCCCAAAAATGACCCCAAATGTCCCCCAAATATCCCCCAAAATGTCCCCAAATGTCCCCAAATGTCCCCACAGCTCCTGCTGAGGGATCTGGCCAAGGTGGGACCCCAAAAACGTCCCCAAATGTCCCCCAAAATGTCCCCAAATGTCCCCAAATGTCCCCACAGCCCCTGCTGAGGGAGCTGGCCAAGGTGGGACTCAAAAAATGTCCCCAAATGTCCCCCAAAATGTCCCCAAATGTCCCCAAATGTAACCAAATGTCCCCACAGCCCCTGCTGAGGGAGCTGGCCAAGGTGGGACCCCAAAAATGTCCCCAAATGTCCCCCAAAATGTCCCCAAATGTCCCCAAATGTCCCCAAATGTCCCCACAGCCCCTGCTGAGGGAGCTGGCCAAGGTGGGACCCCAAAAATGTCCCCAAATGTCCCCCAAAATGTCCCCAAATGTCCCCAAATGTCCCCACAGCCCCTGCTGAGGGAGCTGGCCAAGGTGGGACCCCAAAAATGTCCCCAAATGTCCCCCAAAATGTCCCCAAATGTCCCCAAATGTCCCCACAGCCCCTGCTGAGGGAGCTGGCCAAGGTGGGACCCCAAAAATGTCCCCAAATGTCCCCCAAAATGTCCCCAAATGTCCCCACAGCCCCTGCTGAGGGAGCTGGCCAAGGTGGGACCGCAAAAATGTCCCCAAATGTCCCCCAAAATGTCCCCAAATGTCCCCAAATGTCCCCCAAAATGTCCCCAAATGTCCCCAAATGTCCCCACAGCCCCTGCTGAGGGAGCTGGCCAAGGAGGGACCCCAAAAATGTCCCCAAATGTCCCCCAAAATGTCCCCAAATGTCCCCAAATGTCCCCAAATGTCCCCACAGCCCCTGCTGAGGGAGCTGGCCAAGGTGGGACCCCAAAAATGTCCCCAAATGTCCCCCAAAATGTCCCCCAAAATGTCCCCAAATGTCCCCCCAAATGTCCCCAAATGTCCCCAAATGTCCCCACAGCCCCTGCTGAGGGATTTGGCCAAAGTGGGACCCCAAAAATGTCCCCAAATGTCCCCAAAATGTCCCAAAATGTTCCCAAATATTCCCCAAAATGTCCCCAAATGTCCCCACAGCCCCTGCTGAGGGAGGTGGGCAAGGTGGGACCCCAAAAATGTCCCCAAATGTCCCCCAAAATGTCCCCAAATGTCCCCACAGCCCCTGCTGAGGGAGCTGGCCAAGGTGGGACCCCAAAAATGTCCCCAAATGTCCCCCAAAATGTCCCCAAATGTCCCCAAATGTCCCCACAGCCCCTGCTGAGGGAGCTGGGCAAGGTGGGACCCCAAAAATGTCCCCAAATGTCCCCCAAAATGTCCCCAAATGTCCCCACAGCCCCTGCTGAGGGAGCTGGCCAAGGTGGGACCCCAAAAATGTCCCCAAATGTCCCCCAAAATGTCCCCAAATGTCCCCACAGCCCCTGCTGAGGGAGCTGGCCAAGGTGGGACCCCAAAAATGTCCCCAAATGTCCCCCAAAATGTCCCCAAATGTCCCCAAATGTCCCCACAGCCCCTGCTGAGGGAGCTGGCCAAGGTGGGACCCCAAAAATGTCCCCAAATGTCCCCCAAAATGTCCCCAAATGTCCCCCAAAATTTCCCCAAATGTCCCCAAATGTCCCCACAGCCCCTGCTGAGGGAGCTGGCCAAAGTGGGACCCCAAAAATGTCCCCAAATGTCCCCAAAATGTCCCAAAATGTCCCCAAATATCCCCCAAAATGTCCCCAAATGTCCCCACAGCCCCTGCTGAGGGAGCTGGCCAAGGTGGGACCCCAAAAATGTCCCCAAATGTCCCCCAAAATGTCCCCAAATGTCCCCACAGCCCCTGCTGAGGGAGCTGGCCAAGGTGAGACCCCAAAAATGTTCCCAAATGTCCACCAAAATGTCCCCAAATGTCCCCAAATGTCCCCCAAAATGTCCCCAAATGTCCCCACAGCCCCTGCTGAGGGAGCTGGCCAAGGTGGGACCCCAAAAATGTCCCCAAATGTCCCCCAAAAAGTCACCTAAAATGTCCCCAAATGTCCCCAAATGTCCCCACAGCCCCTGCTGAGGGAGCTGGCCAAGGTGGGACCCCAAAAATGTCACCAAATGTCCCCCAAAATGTCACCTAAAATGTCCCCAAATGTCCCCAAATGTCCCCACAGCCCCTGCTGAGGGAGCTGGCCAAGGTGGGACCCCAAAAATGTCCCCAGATGTCCCCCAAAATGTCCCCAAATGTCCCCAAATGTCCCCACAGCCCCTGCTGAGGGAGCTGGCCAAGGTGGGACCCCAAAAATGTCCCCAGATGTCCCCCAAAATGTCCCAAAATGTCCCCAAATGTCCCCACAGCCCCTGCTGAGGGAGCTGGCCAAGGTGGGACCCCAAAAATGTCCCCAAATGTCCCCCAAAATGTCCCCAAATGTCCCCAAATGTCCCCACAGCCCCTGCTGAGGGAGCTGGCCAAGGTGGGACCCCAAAAATGTCTCCAAATGTCCCCCAAAATGTCCCCAAATGTCCCCAAATGTCCCCCAAAATGTCCCCAAATGTCCCCACAGCCCCTGCTGAGGGAGCTGGCCAAGGTGGGACCCCAAAAATGTCCCCAAATGTCCCCCAAATATCCCCCAAAATGTCCCCAAATGTCCCCAAATGTCCCCACAGCTCCTGCTGAGGGATCTGGCCAAGGTGGGACCCCAAAAACGTCCCCAAATGTCCCCCAAAATGTCCCCAAATGTCCCCAAATGTCCCCACAGCCCCTGCTGAGGGAGCTGGCCAAGGTGGGACTCAAAAAATGTCCCCAAATGTCCCCCAAAATGTCCCCAAATGTCCCCAAATGTAACCAAATGTCCCCACAGCCCCTGCTGAGGGAGCTGGCCAAGGTGGGACCCCAAAAATGTCCCCAAATGTCCCCCAAAATGTCCCCAAATGTCCCCAAATGTCCCCAAATGTCCCCACAGCCCCTGCTGAGGGAGCTGGCCAAGGTGGGACCCCAAAAATGTCCCCAAATGTCCCCCAAAATGTCCCCAAATGTCCCCAAATGTCCCCACAGCCCCTGCTGAGGGAGCTGGCCAAGGTGGGACCCCAAAAATGTCCCCAAATGTCCCCCAAAATGTCCCCAAATGTCCCCAAATGTCCCCACAGCCCCTGCTGAGGGAGCTGGCCAAGGTGGGACCCCAAAAATGTCCCCAAATGTCCCCCAAAATGTCCCCAAATGTCCCCACAGCCCCTGCTGAGGGAGCTGGCCAAGGTGGGACCGCAAAAATGTCCCCAAATGTCCCCCAAAATGTCCCCAAATGTCCCCAAATGTCCCCCAAAATGTCCCCAAATGTCCCCAAATGTCCCCACAGCCCCTGCTGAGGGAGCTGGCCAAGGAGGGACCCCAAAAATGTCCCCAAATGTCCCCCAAAATGTCCCCAAATGTCCCCAAATGTCCCCAAATGTCCCCACAGCCCCTGCTGAGGGAGCTGGCCAAGGTGGGACCCCAAAAATGTCCCCAAATGTCCCCCAAAATGTCCCCCAAAATGTCCCCAAATGTCCCCCCAAATGTCCCCAAATGTCCCCAAATGTCCCCACAGCCCCTGCTGAGGGATTTGGCCAAAGTGGGACCCCAAAAATGTCCCCAAATGTCCCCAAAATGTCCCAAAATGTCCCCAAATATTCCCCAAAATGTCCCCAAATGTCCCCACAGCCCCTGCTGAGGGAGGTGGGCAAGGTGGGACCCCAAAAATGTCCCCAAATGTCCCCCAAAATGTCCCCAAATGTCCCCACAGCCCCTGCTGAGGGAGCTGGCCAAGGTGGGACCCCAAAAATGTCTCCAAATGTCCCCCAAAATGTCCCCAAATGTCCCCAAATGTCCCCCAAAATGTCCCCAAATGTCCCCACAGCCCCTGCTGAGGGAGCTGGCCAAGGTGGGACCCCAAAAATGTCCCCAAATGTCCCCCAAATATCCCCCAAAATGTCCCCAAATGTCCCCAAATGTCCCCACAGCTCCTGCTGAGGGATCTGGCCAAGGTGGGACCCCAAAAACGTCCCCAAATGTCCCCCAAAATGTCCCCAAATGTCCCCAAATGTCCCCACAGCCCCTGCTGAGGGAGCTGGCCAAGGTGGGACTCAAAAAATGTCCCCAAATGTCCCCCAAAATGTCCCCAAATGTCCCCAAATGTAACCAAATGTCCCCACAGCCCCTGCTGAGGGAGCTGGCCAAGGTGGGACCCCAAAAATGTCCCCAAATGTCCCCCAAAATGTCCCCAAATGTCCCCAAATGTCCCCAAATGTCCCCACAGCCCCTGCTGAGGGAGCTGGCCAAGGTGGGACCCCAAAAATGTCCCCAAATGTCCCCCAAAATGTCCCCAAATGTCCCCAAATGTCCCCACAGCCCCTGCTGAGGGAGCTGGCCAAGGTGGGACCCCAAAAATGTCCCCAAATGTCCCCCAAAATGTCCCCAAATGTCCCCAAATGTCCCCACAGCCCCTGCTGAGGGAGCTGGCCAAGGTGGGACCCCAAAAATGTCCCCAAATGTCCCCCAAAATGTCCCCAAATGTCCCCACAGCCCCTGCTGAGGGAGCTGGCCAAGGTGGGACCGCAAAAATGTCCCCAAATGTCCCCCAAAATGTCCCCAAATGTCCCCAAATGTCCCCCAAAATGTCCCCAAATGTCCCCAAATGTCCCCACAGCCCCTGCTGAGGGAGCTGGCCAAGGAGGGACCCCAAAAATGTCCCCAAATGTCCCCCAAAATGTCCCCAAATGTCCCCAAATGTCCCCAAATGTCCCCACAGCCCCTGCTGAGGGAGCTGGCCAAGGTGGGACCCCAAAAATGTCCCCAAATGTCCCCCAAAATGTCCCCCAAAATGTCCCCAAATGTCCCCCCAAATGTCCCCAAATGTCCCCAAATGTCCCCACAGCCCCTGCTGAGGGATTTGGCCAAAGTGGGACCCCAAAAATGTCCCCAAATGTCCCCAAAATGTCCCAAAATGTCCCCAAATATTCCCCAAAATGTCCCCAAATGTCCCCACAGCCCCTGCTGAGGGAGGTGGGCAAGGTGGGACCCCAAAAATGTCCCCAAATGTCCCCCAAAATGTCCCCAAATGTCCCCACAGCCCCTGCTGAGGGAGCTGGCCAAGGTGGGACCCCAAAAATGTCCCCAAATGTCCCCCAAAATGTCCCCAAATGTCCCCAAATGTCCCCACAGCCCCTGCTGAGGGAGCTGGGCAAGGTGGGACCCCAAAAATGTCCCCAAATGTCCCCCAAAATGTCCCCAAATGTCCCCACAGCCCCTGCTGAGGGAGCTGGCCAAGGTGGGACCCCAAAAATGTCCCCAAATGTCCCCCAAAATGTCCCCAAATGTCCCCACAGCCCCTGCTGAGGGAGCTGGCCAAGGTGGGACCCCAAAAATGTCCCCAAATGTCCCCCAAAATGTCCCCAAATGTCCCCAAATGTCCCCACAGCCCCTGCTGAGGGAGCTGGCCAAGGTGGGACCCCAAAAATGTCCCCAAATGTCCCCCAAAATGTCCCCAAATGTCCCCCAAAATTTCCCCAAATGTCCCCAAATGTCCCCACAGCCCCTGCTGAGGGAGCTGGCCAAAGTGGGACCCCAAAAATGTCCCCAAATGTCCCCAAAATGTCCCAAAATGTCCCCAAATATCCCCCAAAATGTCCCCAAATGTCCCCACAGCCCCTGCTGAGGGAGCTGGCCAAGGTGGGACCCCAAAAATGTCCCCAAATGTCCCCCAAAATGTCCCCAAATGTCCCCACAGCCCCTGCTGAGGGAGCTGGCCAAGGTGAGACCCCAAAAATGTTCCCAAATGTCCACCAAAATGTCCCCAAATGTCCCCAAATGTCCCCCAAAATGTCCCCAAATGTCCCCACAGCCCCTGCTGAGGGAGCTGGCCAAGGTGGGACCCCAAAAATGTCCCCAAATGTCCCCCAAAAAGTCACCTAAAATGTCCCCAAATGTCCCCAAATGTCCCCACAGCCCCTGCTGAGGGAGCTGGCCAAGGTGGGACCCCAAAAATGTCACCAAATGTCCCCCAAAATGTCACCTAAAATGTCCCCAAATGTCCCCAAATGTCCCCACAGCCCCTGCTGAGGGAGCTGGCCAAGGTGGGACCTCAAAAATGTCCCCAGATGTCCCCCAAAATGTCCCCAAATGTCCCCAAATGTCCCCACAGCCCCTGCTGAGGGAGCTGGCCAAGGTGGGACCCCAAAAATGTCCCCAGATGTCCCCCAAAATGTCCCAAAATGTCCCCAAATGTCCCCACAGCCCCTGCTGAGGGAGCTGGCCAAGGTGGGACCCCAAAAATGTCCCCAAATGTCCCCCAAAATGTCCCCAAATGTCCCCAAATGTCCCCACAGCCCCTGCTGAGGGAGCTGGCCAAGGTGGGACCCCAAAAATGTCTCCAAATGTCCCCCAAAATGTCCCCAAATGTCCCCAAATGTCCCCCAAAATGTCCCCAAATGTCCCCACAGCCCCTGCTGAGGGAGCTGGCCAAGGTGGGACCCCAAAAATGTCCCCAAATGTCCCCCAAATATCCCCCAAAATGTCCCCAAATGTCCCCAAATGTCCCCACAGCTCCTGCTGAGGGATCTGGCCAAGGTGGGACCCCAAAAACGTCCCCAAATGTCCCCCAAAATGTCCCCAAATGTCCCCAAATGTCCCCACAGCCCCTGCTGAGGGAGCTGGCCAAGGTGGGACTCAAAAAATGTCCCCAAATGTCCCCCAAAATGTCCCCAAATGTCCCCAAATGTAACCAAATGTCCCCACAGCCCCTGCTGAGGGAGCTGGCCAAGGTGGGACCCCAAAAATGTCCCCAAATGTCCCCCAAAATGTCCCCAAATGTCCCCAAATGTCCCCAAATGTCCCCACAGCCCCTGCTGAGGGAGCTGGCCAAGGTGGGACCCCAAAAATGTCCCCAAATGTCCCCCAAAATGTCCCCAAATGTCCCCAAATGTCCCCACAGCCCCTGCTGAGGGAGCTGGCCAAGGTGGGACCCCAAAAATGTCCCCAAATGTCCCCCAAAATGTCCCCAAATGTCCCCAAATGTCCCCACAGCCCCTGCTGAGGGAGCTGGCCAAGGTGGGACCCCAAAAATGTCCCCAAATGTCCCCCAAAATGTCCCCAAATGTCCCCACAGCCCCTGCTGAGGGAGCTGGCCAAGGTGGGACCGCAAAAATGTCCCCAAATGTCCCCCAAAATGTCCCCAAATGTCCCCAAATGTCCCCCAAAATGTCCCCAAATGTCCCCAAATGTCCCCACAGCCCCTGCTGAGGGAGCTGGCCAAGGAGGGACCCCAAAAATGTCCCCAAATGTCCCCCAAAATGTCCCCAAATGTCCCCAAATGTCCCCAAATGTCCCCACAGCCCCTGCTGAGGGAGCTGGCCAAGGTGGGACCCCAAAAATGTCCCCAAATGTCCCCCAAAATGTCCCCCAAAATGTCCCCAAATGTCCCCCCAAATGTCCCCAAATGTCCCCAAATGTCCCCACAGCCCCTGCTGAGGGATTTGGCCAAAGTGGGACCCCAAAAATGTCCCCAAATGTCCCCAAAATGTCCCAAAATGTCCCCAAATATTCCCCAAAATGTCCCCAAATGTCCCCACAGCCCCTGCTGAGGGAGGTGGGCAAGGTGGGACCCCAAAAATGTCCCCAAATGTCCCCCAAAATGTCCCCAAATGTCCCCACAGCCCCTGCTGAGGGAGCTGGCCAAGGTGGGACCCCAAAAATGTCCCCAAATGTCCCCCAAAATGTCCCCCAAATGTCCCCAAATGTCCCCAAATGTCCCCTCAGCCCCTGCTGAGGGAGCTGGCCAAGGTGGGACCCCAAAAATGTCCCCAAATGTCCCCAAAATGTCCCCAAATGTCCCCAAATGTCCCCCAAAATGTCCCCAAATATCCCCAAATGTCCCCACAGCCCCTGCTGAGGGAGCTGGCCAAGGTGGGACCCCAAAAATGTCCCCAAATGTCCCCCAAAATGTCCCCAAATGTCCCCAAATGTCCCCACAGCCCCTGCTGAGGGAGCTGGCTTAGGTGGGACCCCAAAAATGTCCCCAAATGTCCCCCAAAATGTCCCCAAATGTCCCCACAGCCCCTGCTGAGGGAGCTGGCCAAGGTGGGACCCCAAAAATGTCCCCAAATGTCCCCCAAAATGTCCCCAAATGTCTCCCCAAATGTCCCCCAAAATGTCCCCAAATGTCCCCAAATGTCCTCACAGCCCCTGCTGAGGGAGCTGGCCAAGGAGGGACCCCAAAAATGTCCCCAAATGTCCCCCAAAATGTCCCCAAATGTCCCCAAATATTCCCCAAAATGTCCCCAAATGTCCCCACAGCCCCTGCTGAGGGAGCTGGCCAAGGTGGGACCCCAAAAATGTCCCCAAATGTCCCCCAAAATGTCCCCAAATGTCCCCACAGCCCCTGCTGAGGGAGCTGGCCAAGGTGGGACCCCAAAAATGTCCCCAAATGTCCCCCAAAATGTCCCCAAATGTCCCCAAATGTCCCCACAGCCCCTGCTGAGGGAGCTGGGCAAGGTGGGACCCCAAAAATGTCCCCAAATGTCCCCCAAAATGTCCCCAAATGTCCCCACAGCCCCTACTGAGGGAGCTGGCCAAGGTGGGACCCCAAAAATGTCCCCAAATGTCCCCCAAAATGTCCCCAAATGTCCCCAAATGTCCCCACAGCCCCTGCTGAGGGAGCTGGCCAAGGTGGGACCCCAAAAATGTCCCCAAATGTCCCCCAAAATGTCCCCAAATGTCCCCACAGCCCCTGCTGAGGGAGCTGGCCAAGGTGGGACCCCAAAAATGTCCCCAAATGTCCCCCAAAATGTCCCCAAATGTCTCCCCAAATGTCCCCCAAAATGTCCCCAAATGTCCCCAAATGTCCCCACAGCCCCTGCTGAGGGAGCTGGCCAAGGTGGGACCCCAAAAATGTCCCCAAATGTCCCCAAAATGTCCCAAAATGTCCCCAAATATTCCCCAAAATGTCCCCAAATGTCCCCACAGCCCCTGCTGAGGGAGCTGGCCAAGGTGGGACCCCAAAAATGTCCCCAAATGTCCCCCCAAATGTCCCCAAATGTCCCCAAATGTCCCCAAATGTCCCCACAGCCCCTGCTGAGGGAGCTGGCCAAGGTGGGACCCCAAAAATGTCCCCAAATGTCCCCCAAAATGTCCCCAAATGTCCCCAAATGTCCCCCAAAATGTCCCCAAATATCCCCAAATGTCCCCACAGCCCCTGCTGAGGGAGCTGGCCAAGGTGGGACCCCAAAAATGTCCCCAAATGTCCCCCAAAATGTCCCCAAATGTCCCCAAATGTCCCCACAGCCCCTGCTGAGGGAGCTGGCTTAGGTGGGACCCCAAAAATGTCCCCAAATGTCCCCCAAAATGTCCCCAAATGTCCCCACAGCCCCTGCTGAGGGAGCTGGCCAAGGTGGGACCCCAAAAATGTCCCCAAATGTCCCCCAAAATGTCCCCAAATGTCTCCCCAAATGTCCCCCAAAATGTCCCCAAATGTCCCCAAATGTCCCCACATCCCCTGCTGAGGGAGCTGGCCAAGGTGGGACCCCAAAAATGTCCCCAAATGTCCCCAAAATGTCCCAAAATGTCCCCAAATATTCCCCAAAATGTCCCCAAATGTCCCCACAGCCCCTGCTGAGGGAGCTGGCCAAGGTGGGACCCCAAAAATGTCCCCAAATGTCCCCAAAATGTCCCAAAATGTCCCCAAATATTCCCCAAAATGTCCCCAAATGTCCCCACAGCCCCTGCTGAGGGAGCTGGCCAAGGTGGGACCCCAAAAATGTCCCCAAATGTCCCCCAAAATGTCCCCAAATGTCCCCACAGCCCCTGCTGAGGGAGCTGGCCAAGGTGGGACCCCAAAAATGTCCACAAATGTCCCCCAAAATGTCCCCCAAAATGTCCCCAAATGTCCCCACAGCCCCTGCTGAGGGAGCTGGCCAAGGTGGGACCCCAAAAATGTCCCCAAATGTCCCCCAAAATGTCCCCAAATGTCCCCACAGCCCCTGCTGAGGGAGCTGGCCAAGGTGGGACCCCAAAAATGTCCCCAAATGTCCCCCAAAATGTCCCCAAATGTCCCCAAATGTCCCCACAGCCCCTGCTGAGGGAGCTGGCCAAGGTGGGACCCCAAAAATGTCCCCAAATGTCCCCCAAAATGTCCCCAAATGTCCCCCAAAATTTCCCCAAATGTCCCCAAATGTCCCCACAGCCCCTGCTGAGGGAGCTGGCCAAAGTGGGACCCCAAAAATGTCCCCAAATGTCCCCAAAATGTCCCAAAATGTCCCCAAATATCCCCCAAAATGTCCCCAAATGTCCCCACAGCCCCTGCTGAGGGAGCTGGCCAAGGTGGGACCCCAAAAATGACCCCAAATGTCCCCAAAATATCCCCAAATGTCCCCAAATATCCCCCAAAATGTCCCCCAAAATGTCCCCAAATGTCCCCACAGCCCCTGCTGAGGGAGCTGGCCAAGGTGGGACCCCAAAAATGTCCCCATATGTCACCCAAAATGTCCCCAAATGTCCCCAAATGTCCCCCAAAATGTCCCCAAATGTCCGCACAGCCCCTGCTGAGAGAGCTGGCCAAGGTGGGACCCCAAAAATGTCCCCAAATGTCCCCCAAAATGTCCCCAAATGTCCCCAAATGTCCCCACAGCCCCTGCTGAGGGAGCTGGCCAATGTGGGACCCCAAAAATGTCCCCAAATGTCCCCCAAAATGTCCCCAAATGTCCCCAAATGTCCCCAAATGTCCCCACAGCCCCTGCTGAGGGAGCTGGCCAAGGTGGGACCCCAAAAATGTCCCCAAATGTCCCCCAAAATGTCCCCAAATTTCCCCACAGCCCCTGCTGAGGGAGCTGGCCAATGTGTGACCCCAAAAATGTCCCCAAATGTCCCCCAAAATGTCCCCAAAATGTCCCCAAATGTCCCCAAATGTCCCCACAGCCCCTGCTGAGGGAGCTGGCCAAGGTGGGACCCCAAAAATGTCCCCAAATGTCCCCCAAAATGTCCCCAAATGTCCCCAAATGTCCCCACAGCCCCTGCTGAGGGAGCTGGCCAAGGTGGGACCCCAAAAATGTCCCCAAATGTCCCCCAAAATGTCCCCAAATGTCCCCAAATGTCCCCAAATGTCCCCACAGCCCCTGCTGAGGGAGCTGGCCAACGTGGTACCCCAAAAATGTCCCTAAATGTCCCCCAAAATGTCCCCCAAAATGTCCCCAAATGTCCCCCAAAATGTCCCCAAATGTCCCCAAATGTCCCCACATCCCCTGCTGAGGGAGCTGGCCAAAGTGGGACCCCAAAAATGTCCCCAAATGTCCCCAAAATGTCCCAAAATGTCCCCAAATATCCCCCAAAATGTCCCCAAATGTCCCCACAGCCCCTGCTGAGGGAGCTGGCCAAGGTGGGACCCCAAAAATGTCCCCAAATATCCCCCAAAATGTCCCCCAAATGTCCCCAAATGTCCCCAAATGTCCCCTCAGCCCCTGCTGAGGGAGCTGGCTTAGGTGGGACCCCAAAAATGTCCCCAAATGTCCCCCAAAATGTCCCCAAATGTCCCCACAGCCCCTGCTGAGGGAGCTGGCCAAGGTGGGACCCCAAAAATGTCCCCAAATGTCCCCCAAAATGTCCCCAAATGTCCCCAAATGTCCCCAAATGTCCCCACAGCCCCTGCTGAGGGAGCTGGCCAAGGTGGGACCCCAAAAATGTCCCCAAATGTCCCCCAAAATGTCCCCAAATGTCCCCAAATGTCCCCCAAAATGTCCCCAAATGTCCCCAAATGTCCCCACAGCCCCTGCTGAGGGAGCTGGCCAAGGTGGGACCCCAAAAATGTCCCCAAATGTCCCCAAAATGTCCCCAAATATCCAGCAAATTGTCCCCAAATGTCCCCACAGCCCCTGCTGAGGGAGCTGGCCAAGGTGGGACCCCAAAAATGTCCCCAAATGTCCCCCAAAATGTCCCCAAATGTCCCCACAGCCCCTGCTGAGGGAGCTGGCCAAGGTGGGTCCCCAAAAATGTCCCCAAATGTCCCCCAAAATGTCCCCAAATGTCCCCAAATGTCCCCACAGCCCCTGCTGAGGGAGCTGGCCAAGGTGGGACCCCAAAAATGTCCCCAAATGTCCCCCCAAATGTCCCCAAATGTCCCCACAGCCCCTGCTGAGGGAGCTGGCCAAGGTGGGACCCCAAAAATGTCCCCAAATGTCCCCCAAAATGTCCCCAAATGTCCCCAAATGTCCCCAAATGTCCCCCAAAATGTCCCCAAATGTCCCCAAATGTCCCCACCGCCCCTGCTGAGGGAGCTGGCTTAGGTGGGACCCCAAAAATGTCCCCAAATATCCCCCAAAATGTCCCCAAATGTCCCCACAGCCCCTGCTGAGGGAGCTGGGCAAGGTGGGACCCCAAAAATGTCCCCAAATGTCCCCAAAATGTCCCCAAATGTCCCGAAATGTCCCCCAAAATGTCCCGATTTTTCACCCCAAATCCCTGTTTATCACCCCAAATCCCTTTTTATCACCCCAAAATTCCAATTTTTCACCCCAAATCCCCTCCCCAGGCCCGAGCCTGGCCCCCCTCGCCGCGCTCGCCGCCAGCCGCCCCCGGACCCCGAGGACCCCGAGCGGGAGCTGCGCCGGCAGCGCCGGGCCCAGCGGTTCCAGGGGGCTTCGGGGGGGGGTGGGGGGCACCCCCAAAAACCTCGCCCCGCCCCCCCCGGCCCCGCCCCCGCCGAGGGGCTCGACTGGGACCAGGTGAAGATTTTGGGCACCTGCCAGGAGGTCACCAAGAGGTACCTGCGGCTCACCTGTGCTCCTGACCCGGCCACCGTGAGACCTGTGGCTGTGAGTGACACCCTGAGACCCCCCAAAATCCTCTGAGACCCCCCAAAATCCCCTGAGACCCCCCCTGAGCCCCCCTAATTCCTGATCTCACCTGTGCCCCTGACCCGGCCACCGTGAGACCTGTGCCTGTGAGTGAGACCCCCAAATCCCCCCTGAGACCCCCCCAAAATCCTGTGAGACCCCCAAATTCCCCCTGAGACCCCCAAAATCCCCCTGACCCACCCTGAGCCCCCCCAATTCCTGATCTCACCTGTGCTCCTGACCCGGCTACTGTGAGACCTGTGCCTGTGAGTGAGACCCCCAAACCCCCCCTGAGACCCCCTGAGACCCCCAAAATCCCCTGAGACCCCCCTTAAACCCCCAAACCCCCCCTGAGACCCCCCTGACCCACCCTGAGCCCCCCAACCATCCCTGAGCCCCCCCAATTCCTGATCTCACCTGTGCCCCTGACCCGGCTACCGTGAGACCTGTGCCTGTGAGTGAGACCCCTGAGACCCCCTGAGACCCCCAACCCACCCTGAGACCCCCCTGAGCCCCCCAACCATCCCTGACCCCCCCTGAGACCCCCCTGACCCACCCTGAGCCCCCCCAATTCCTGATCTCACCTGTGCTCCTGACCCGGCCACCGTGAGACCTGTGCCTGTGAGTGAGACCCCCAAATCCCCTGAACCCTCCCTGAGACCCCCAAAATCCCCTTGAGACCCCCTGAGCCCCCCAAAATCCCCTGAGACCCCCCTGAGACCCCCAACCATCCCTGAGACCCCCAAACCCCCCTGACATCCCCAACCATCCCTGAACGCCCCCTGAGCCCCCCAACTCCCCCTGACCCTCCCTGAGCCCCCCAACCCTCCCTGAGCCCCTCCCTGAGCCCCCTAACCCGATCCCCCCCTCCCCAAAATGCTGAAACCCCCTTTGAGCCCCCCCAAACTCCCCTGACCGCCCCCCCAAACCCCCCAGTCCCCCCCCCAATCCTGCCCTGACCCCTCCACGACTTCTCTGGGTTTTCAGGACCCTCCCCATATTTTTAGGTTCCCCCCACATTTTTCAATCCCCCCTATATTTTTTGATTCCCCCCACGTTTTGGGGTCCCCCCCACGTTTTGGGGACCCCCCCAGGTGTCGTGGTCCCCCCTGAGCCCCCCGTTTCCCCCCAGGTTCTGCGCCAGGCCCTGGCCCTGGTCCGCTCCCACTGGGAGCAGCACCGGGACTACGCCTGGGCCTGCGAGCAGCTCAAGTCCCTGCGCCAGGACCTGACGGTCAGGGGGGGTGAAATGGGGGGGCTGGGGGGTCCTCAGGTGCTTTGGGGGGTCTCAGGTGGTTTTTTGGGGGGTTTCAGGTGATTTTGGGGGGGTTTCAGGTGGGTTTGTGTCTCTGCTTTGAGCCCCTTTCTGTGGCTCCCCTGGATTTGGGGGGGTGGGGGGTGTGAGAGCTCCTGGGTTCTGGGGTCTCCCCGGGATCTGAGGGGTCTCCCAGGGATCTCAGGGGTCTCCCCTGATTTTTGGGGGACCCCTCCCCGATTTTTGGGCCCCCCCTTGACTCGTTTCCCACTCCCCCAGGTCCAGGGGGTCCGCACGGAGTTCATGGTGGAGGTTTACGAGACCCACGCTCGGATTGCGCTGGAGAAGGTGGGTCTGGGGGCTCCTGGGGGCGGCCCCGGGGTTTGGGGGACACCCCCTGAGTTTCTGGGGTCCCCTCCAGGGCGACCACGAGGAGTTCAACCAGTGCCAGACACAGCTGAAGGCGCTGTACGGGGAGAACCTGCCCGGCTGCGTCGGGGAGTTCACGGCCTACCGCATCCTCTACTGCATGTTCACCCGCAACTCGGGGGGTAAGGGGAGTCCTGAAACCTTGGGGGGGTCCCTGGAACCTTGGGGGGAGTCCCCAAAACCTCGGGGGGGTTCCCAAAACCTCAGGGGGGTCCCCAAAACCTCGGGGGGGCTCCACAATCAGAGCCTGCCCGGCTGTGTTGGGGAGTTCACGGCCTACCGCATCCTCTACTGCATGTTCACCCGCAACTCGGGGGGTAAGGGGGGTCCTGAAACCTCGGGGGGGATCCTGAGACCTCGGGGGGGTCCCCAAAACCTTGGGGGGATCCCCAAAACCTCAGGGGGGTCCCCAAAACCTCGGGGGGCCTCCACAATCAGAGCCTGCCCAGCTGCGTCCGGAGCTTCACGGCCCATCTCGATCACCCAAAATTCAGGGGGTGAGAGGGGGTCCTGACCCCATTCCTGTGCCCCCCTGTGACCCCATTCCTGTGCCCCCCAGAGCTGGCCCTGCTCCCCCCTGGGCTGAGGATGGACCCCAGTGTGTCCCAGTGTGTCCCAGTAACCCCCAGTAACCCCAATAACCCCCAATAACCCCCAGTAACCCCCATTTCCTATTCCCAGAGCTGACCACGGAGCTGGCCCTGCTGCCCCCGGGGCTGAGGATGGACCCCAGTGACCCCAGTAACCCCAGTAACCCCCATTTTTTCCCCCCAGAGCTGACCACGGAGCTGGCCCTGCTCCCCCCCAGTCTGAGGACGGACCCCAGCGTGTCCCAGTGACCCCAGTGTGTCCCAGTGCCCCCCAGTAACCCCAGTAACCCCAGTAACCCCCAATTTTTCCCCCAGAGCTGACCACGGAGCTGGCCCTGCTGCCCCCCAGTCTGAGGACGGACCCCAGCGTGTCCCAGTAACCCCAGTGTGTCCCAGTAACCCCAGTAACCCCCATTTCCCTGTTCCCAGAGCTGACCACGGAGCTGGCCCTGCTCCCTCCCAGTCTGAGGACGGACCCCAATGACCCCAGTAACCCCCAATGACCCCAGTAACCCCCAGTAACCCCCAGTAACCCCCATTTTTTCCCCCCAGAGCTGACCACGGAGCTGGCCCTGCTGCCCCCCAGTCTGAGGACGGACCCCAGCGTGTCCCAGTGCCCCCCAATGACCCCAGTGCCTCCCAGTAACCCCAGTAACCCCCAATTTTTCCCCCCAGAGCTGACCACGGAGCTGGCCCTGCTGCCCCCGGGGCTGAGGACGGATCCCAGCGTGTCCCAGTAACCCCAGTAACCCCCATTTCCCTGTTCCCAGAGCTGACCACGGAGCTGGCCCTGCTGCCCCCCAGTCTGAGGACGGACCCCAGTGTGTCCCATGCTCTTTCCCTCCGGGTCGCCTGGGCCCTGGGGCTCTGGAGCCGCTTTTTCCGCCTGCACGGGGCGGCCCCGGCCATGGGGGCCAAACTCATCGACCTCTTCGCCGAGCGGGAGCGCCGGGCGGCCCTCAGGGCCATGATCAAGGCGTAGGTGGGGCCGGGGGGGCCGGAGGGTGGGCAGGGGGGACGCACACGGGGGGATTTTGGGGCAGGAAATGGGGCTGGGATGGAGGAAGGGGAGAAAAAGAAAAAAGGGTGAGATGGGAGGGGAAAAACACCCTGAGAGTGAGGGGGGGAAAGAGGTTGGGATGGAGGGGGAAAGGATCCTGAAAGTGAGAGGGAAAACACCCCAAAAGTGAGGGGAAACACCCGTGAAATCAGGGGGGGAAAACATCTCTGAAATTGGGGGGAAACACCCCTGAAATCAGGGGGGAACACCCTAAAACTGAGGGGAAATCCCCCTGAAATGGGGGGAAAAAAGACCCCAAAAGTGAGGGGAGAAGCCCCTGAAGTTGGGGTGGGGAAACCACCCCAAACTGGGGGGGAAGGGGGGGAAACACCCCAAAATGAGGAGTGGGATGGGGGGATAGAGGAGATGGAGCCCCCCTTGGCCACACAGGTGAGTGCAGGGGGTGGGGACACCCCAGGTGTGCCCCCAAAATTGGGGGAAGGGGGGAGAGAAAAGCCCCATTTGTGCCCCACGTGGGGGGGGCTGGGACCCCATGCTCGGTTTGGGTTCTGTCCCAAATTGGGGTGGGTGAACCCCCCCCATTGCTGCCCCACTTTGGGGTGGGGGGGTCCCTCTGACCCCCAGCTGGGGCTGTGACCCCTCTGTGTGGGGCTGTGACCCCTCTCTGTGGGGCTGTGACCCCATTTTTGGGGCTGAGCCCCCCTTATGGGGCTGAGCCCCCACTTTGCCCCCTTCCTGGGGCCGTGTCCCCCCTTAATGGGGTCGTGCCCTCCCCAATGGGGCTGAGCCCCCCTTATGGGGCTGTGCCCCTTCCCACTTGAGCCCTATGGGGTCACCTCTCCCTCTGTGGGGCCAAGACCCCCGTGTTTTAAGGGGTCACCCCCTGCATTTGTGACCCCTGTGGGGTCTGAGCCCCCTGCCCTCAGGGGCTGAGCTGTCAGTGGGGCTGAGCCCCCATTTATGGGGCTGAGCCCCCCAAATGTGGGGCTGAGCCCCTTCCTTGAGGTCGTACACTCTTCTCTGGGGCTGAGCCCCCCAAAATGGGGCTGAGCCCCTTCCCTGGGGTCCCACCCCCCCCAAAATGGGGCTGAGCCCCTTCCCTGGGGTCCCACCCCCCTAAAATGGGGTCGATCCCCTCCTCAGGGGTCCCACCCCCCCAAAATGGGGCTGAGCCCCTTCCCTGGGGTCCCACCCCCCAAAATGGGGCCGAGCCCCTCTCTAGGGGTCCCACCCCCCTCAATATGGGGCCGATCCCCTCCTCAGGGGTCCCACCCCCCCAAAATGGGGCTGAGCCCCCCCGCAGGGGTCCCACCCCCCCCAAAATGGGGCCGAGCCCCTCCTCAGGGGTCCCACCCCCCAAAATGGGGCCGAGCCCCTCCTCAGGGGTCCCACCCCCCCCAAAATGGGGCTGAGCCTCTTCCCTGGGGTCCCACCCCCCTCTATGGGGCCGATCCCCTCCTCAGGGGTCCCACCCCCCAAAATGGGGCCGAGCCCCTCCTCAGGGGTCCCACCCCCCAAAATGGGGCTGAGCCTCTTCCCTGGGGTCCCACCCCCCTCTATGGGGCCGATCCCCTCCTCAGGGGTCCCTCCCCGCCCCGTGGGGGTCTCCCCTGGCCGTGGGGCTGGGGCTGCCCCGGGGGGCTCCCCCTGGGCCCCCCCAGCCCCCCTGACCTCCTTCTCTCCCCAGCTACCGCCCGGCCCTGCCCACGGCCCAGCTGGGCCCCACGCTGGGGCTGGAGCCCCCCGAGCGCCGCCGCTTCCTGGGGGGGCTGCCCCTCACCTTCACCGGCCCCGACCGCGGCACCATCGACTGCCGGCAGAGCCTGCCGGCCCTGCCCCACATCTGACACGGGGGGCATCTGGGGGGCACTGCCCCACATCTGACCCGGGGGGCACCTGGGGGGCACTGCCCCACATCTGACCTGGGGGGCACCGGGGGGCAGTCCTGACCCACCCACAGCCTGCCGGCCCTGCCCCACATCTGACACGGGGGGCATCTGGGGGGCACTGCCCAACATCTGACACGGGGGGCACCCGGGGGGCACTGCCCCACATCTGACCTGGGGGGCACCGGGGGGCAGTCCTGACCCACCCACAGCCTGCCGGCCCTGCCCCACATCTGACCCGGGGGGCACCTGGGGGGCACCTGGGGGGCACTGCCCCACATCTGACACGGGGGGCACCTGGGGGGCACTGCCCCACATCTGACCCGGGGGGCACCTGGGGGGCACCTGGGGGGCACTGCCCCACATCTGACACGGGGGGCACCTGGGGGGCACCTGGGGACAGTCCTGACCCACCCATTGACTGCCGGCCCTGCCCCACATCTGACCTGGGGGGCACCCGAGGGGCACCTGGGAGGCATCTGTGGGCAGTCCTGACCCACAGCCTGCCGGCCCTGCCCCACATCTGACACGTGTGGGATGTGTGTGCCCCCCGTGGGACCAGGTCCTGCCCCGCCTGTGACACGCGTGACCCTCAGCTGACACACATGACAGGCTCCTGCCTCACGTGTGAGACGCGTGTGACCCCCAGGACATGCATGTGACCCTCAGGACACGCATGTGCCCCCCAGGACTTACATTTGACCCTCCAGACAAGGACACACGTGTGAGCCCCAGGACATGCGTTTGACCCCCAGGACTTTCATTTGACCCCCCGGACAAGGACATACGTGTGACCCTCAGGACATGTGTGTGCTCCCCATGACACGTGTGTGCTCCCCACGACACACGTGTGCCCACGTGTGAGCAGCTCCTGCCCCCCCTCAGACGCCACCCCCACCCAAACCCCCCCGACTGTGCCCGTGACGGCCCCACCCGGGACTCGACCCCCCCCGACTGACCCCTCACCCCGGGCAGGGCCCTGGGGGTGACCTCGACCCCCCAAGGGTCACCTGGACCCCCCAAAGGTGACCTCGACCCCCCAAGGGTCACCCGGACTCCCCAAGGGTCACCTCGACCCCCCAAGGGTCACCTGGATCCCCCAAGGGTCACCTGGACCCCCTCTGTGTGCCCCCAAACCTCTGTGGGGGGGGGTCTGGGGAGGGGGGAGCTGCTGCCTGTGGGGCTGAGCCTCGACTGGGGGGGCAGAGCTGGACCTGGGGGGGCCAAGAGTCTGTTTGGGGGTGGGGGAGTCAGATCCTGTGTTTATTTGAGGGGGTCAGATCCTGTTTTGGGGGGTCAGATCCTGTGTTTGTTTGGGGGGGGCAGAGCTTTGAGTTGGGGGTCCCAGCCTGAGTTTGGGGTCCCAGCCTGTGTTTGGGGGGGTCAGATCCCATGTTTGGGGTCCCAGCCTGTGTTTGGGGGGGGTCAGGTCCCATGTTTGGGGTCCCAGCCTGTTCCTGGGGGGTCCCAGCCCGTGCCTGGGGGTGCCCCCCCCCCACTAACTGTGACTCAGTCTCTCTCTCTTCTCCTGCTGCCGAGGTCTCGTCCCCCCCCCGAAGCCCCTCGAGGGACCCCCGGACCCAGCGCGGCGTCTCCGCCCCACGGAGAGACCCCCGGACCTCTCCCCACCCGGAGAGGCCCCCACGAGCCCTCCCCCCCCCCATGGAGAGGGAGCCTCGACCCCTCCCCTGGAGAGGCCCCCGAGCCCCCCAAAAAAGGAGCCTCAATGCCCTCGGAGCCCCCCCAGCCCCACAGAGACCCCCCCCACCACGCAGACTCCGGGGGGATCTGGGGGTCTCCGAGCCGGGACTCTGCCGCCACCGCCGCCGCCGCCCCCCCCCGGGTCCTCTTGCTGCTCAAATCCCCCCGTTTTGGTTCGTATTTAATTTATTGCCCCTCCCTCTTCCTGCCCCTTCCCCCCCACCCCCCCCCGCCCCTCCCCACACGTCTCTTTGCAGGTAAAAACACGCCCCTCCCCCCACCTCCTCCCCTTCCCCCCCCCTTCCTCCTCCTTTTTAACCGATTCCCCCTTTTTTTGGACAGAAAAAAGAGGAAAAGGACAAAAACAGGCCAAAGTGATGGGGGCGGGAGGGGGGAGGGGCGGGGGGGGGATGTGGGTGGGGGTGGGACGGGGTGGGGGGTGTGGGAGAGGAATTTGTACCAACAGAGCTCTATAAAGTATATTTATAAAAAAATAAATCCGTCTGTGTGTTTAGAGAGGGAGGGGGGAAGGGGGTGGGGGGCAACGCCGCACCCAACATGGCGGCGCCCTCATGGGGGTACATCCAGTCTGACTTTCTCAAAATGGCAGAATATCCGGTCTGACCTTCTTGGTATGGCGGCACATCCTGTCTGACCTTCTAAGAATGGCAGAATATCCGGGCTTACCTCAGTATGGTGGCACATCCGGTCTGACCTCAAAATGGCAGTACATCCGGTCTAAACTTCTCGTATGGTGGCACATCCGGTCTGACCTTCTAAAAATGGCAGAATATCCGGTCTGACCTCAAAATGGCAGTACATCCGGTCTGACCTTGTCGTATGGCGGCACATCCGGTCTGACCTTCTGAAAATGGCAGTACATCCGGTCTGACCTTCTGAAAATGGCAGTACATCCGGTCTGACCTTCTGAAAATGGCAGTACATCCGGTCTGCCCTTCTCAAAATGGCAGCGCACGCAACTCCGTGCTTGCCCCGCTCAAGATGGCGGCGCCCATGCTGCGGAAGCTGTCCCTGCTCACGTGGTGCGGCCTCCGCCAATCACGGCGCGCGTCCGGGGCGGGGCCGCGAGTGGCGGGAGATCTTCGGAGGGTGAGGGAGGGTTGGGGGGTCCCGGTTTGGGGGGTCCCGGGGGGGCTCAGGGGGGTTCGGGAGGGACCATGAGGGGGTTTGGGAGGTGGGGGGAGGACTCGGGGGGTGTCTCTGCGGTTTGGGGGCTGTGAGGGGGCTGAGGGGGGGCCGCGACTCTGAGGGGACCCCGGACCTTGGGGTGAGGAGGCCCTGAGGGGATTGGGGGGTCCCTGAGGGGCTTTTGGGGTCCCTGAGGGGCTTTGGGGAAACCTGAGGGGCTTTGGGGATCCCCGCCATTTGGGGGGGGTCCCTGAGGGGATCGGGGGGTCCCTGAGGGGCTTTGGGGATTCCTGAGGGGCTTTGGGGATCCCCGCCCTTTGGGGGGGGGTCCCTGAGGGGATCGGGGGGTCCCTGAGGGGATCGGGGGGACCCTGAGGGGCTTTGGGGATCCCCGCCCTTTGGGGGGGGTCCCTGAGGGGATCGGGGGGTCCCTGAGGGGATCGGGGGGACCCTGAGGGGCTTTGGGGATCCCCGCCATTTGGGGGGGGTCCCTGAGGGGATCGGGGGTCCCTGAGAGGGTTTAGGGAGGTCTCTGGGTGGTCCCTGAGGGGTCTCCCCGCGGGTTGTGCCCTCCCCGACCCCCCCCTTTCCCCCCAGGCCATGGAGGGGAAGCGCCCGGGGACCCCCGGGGTCCCCCCCGAGGGACCGAAGCGGTTCCGGGGCCCGGGGGGGCCCAAAGGGCCGTCCCAGTTCGAGGAGGAACTGGCGCAACTGGAGGAGCTGGAGGAGGAGTTGGGGGTCGAGGGGCCCCCCCCGGACCCCGACAGCCAACCCAGCGGTGAGGGGGGGATTTGGGGGGAGTTTTGGGGGGGTTCTGTTGGTCGGGGGGTGTTTGAGGGGCGGGTTGGGGGGGATTTGGGGGGGTTTGGGTTGGTCTGGGGTCTTTGGGGATCTCGGGGGGGGTCGGGGGGGTTGTTTTGGGGCAGGGTTTGGTTTTGGGGCAGGGTTTGGTTTTGGGGGTCTCTGGGGAGGTTTTAGGGATGGGGGGAGTATTTTAGGATTATGGGGTTGTTTTGGGGTCCCTGGGGGTAATTTTGGGGTCTCTGGGGGTTATTTTGGGGTCCAGGGGGGTAACTTTGTGGTCTCTCTCCCCTCCAGGGTCCCTGTTTTTGGGGGAGGTGTTTGGGGGGGGGGGTCAGGGGTAATTTTGGGGTCTCTGGGGTTATTTTGGGGTCTCTGGGGGTAATTTTGGGGTCTCTCTCCCCTGCAGGGTCCCTGTTTGTGGGGAAGGTGTTTGGGGGGGGGGTCAGGGGTAATTTTGGGGTCCAGGGGGGTAATTTTGGGGTCTCTCTCCCCTCCAGGGTCCCTGTTTGTAGGGGAGGTGCCCCCCAAGTGGCGCCGCCCGGCCCCTCCCCCGCAGCCCCCCGAGACCCTCCAGTTCCTGCAGCTCCACATCGACCACTACGTGGGTCAGTGAGACCCCCAAACCCCAAAAAACCAAACTGGGACCTCCAGAAAAACAAACTGGGACCCCCACACCCCAAAAAAACAAACTGGGACCCCCAAAAAAATAAACTGGGACCCCCAAAAAAATAAACTGGGACCCCCACCCCCCAAAAAATAAACTGGGACCCCCCAAAGAAATAAACTGGGACCCCCAGAAAAACAAACTGGGACCCCCCCAAAACTTCCCCCCTCCTTTTCACTCCCAAACGCTCCTTGTGGGACCCCTTGTGGGGGGGGGTTGAGGGTGCTGAGACCCCCCTGGGCGGTCTGGGTGACCCCAGACCCCTCAAGGTGACCTCCCCCTCCCCCCCCCGCAGGGATCCCCCCCCAGGAATGTCGGGGTCCCCCCACCCCTCCCCCATCCTGCGGATGTTTGGGGTGACGGGGGAGGGGCACAGCATGTGCCTCCATCTGCACGGCTTCACCCCCTACTTCTATGTCCTGGCACCCCCAGGTGAGACCCCAAAACCTCCCTGAACCCCCCCAAATCCCCCTGAACCCCCCTGAACCTCCCCAAACCCCCCTGAACCCCAAAAACTCCCTGGGACCCCCCCAAACCCCCCCTGCACCTGCACGGCTTCACCCCCTACTTCTACGTCCTGGCACCCCCAGGTGAGACCCCAAAACCCCCCAAATCCCCCTGAGCCCCCCTAAATCCCCCTGAACCCCTCTGAACCCCCCTGAACCCCAAAAACCCCCCAAACCCCCCTGGGAACGGTGCCTCCACCTGCAGGGCTTCACCCCCTACTTCTACGTGCTGGCACCCCCAGGTGAGACCCCAAAACCCCCCCAAATCCCCCTGAACCCCCCCAAATCCCCCTGAACCCCAAAACCCCCCTGGGACCCCCCAAACCCCCCTGGGAACGGTGCCTCCACCTGCAGGGCTTCACCCCCTACTTCTACGTCCTGGCACCCCCAGGTGAGACCCCAAAACCTCAAAAACACCCCTGAACCCCCCCAAACCCCCCTGAGCCTCCCCAAACCCCCCTGAGCCTCCCCAAATCCCCCTGAGCCCCCCTGAACCCCCCCCAAAGTTTTGGGGCCCCCCTGACCCCCCCCCAAAGTTTTGGGTTCCCCCTGACCCCCCCAGAGTTTTGGGGCTCCCCTGACCCCCCCAAAGTTTTGGGGCCCCCCTGACCCCCCCAAAGTTTTGGGACCTCCCCCAAAGTTTTGGGGCCCCCCTTGCTCCTCCAAAGTTTTGGTTCCTCCTGACCCCCCCAAAGTTTTGGGGACCCCCTGACTCCCCCCAAAGTTTTGGGTCCCCCCTGACCCCCCCCAAAGTTTTGGTTTCCCCCTGCCCCCCCCAAAGTTTTGGGGTTCCCCTGACCCCCCAAAGTTTTGGGGCCCCCCCCTTTTTTTTTTTCAAAGTTTTGGGTTCCCCCTGACCCCCCCAAAGTTTTGGAGCCCCTTTGCCCTCCCCCAAAGTTTTGGAGCCCCTTTGCCCTCCCCCAAAGTTTTGGGGCCCCCCTGACCCCCCCAAAGTTTTGGGATCCCCCCCAAAGTTTTGGGGTTCCCCTGACCCCCCCCAAAGTTTTGGGACCTCCCCCAAAGTTTTGGGTTCCCCCTGACCCCCCCAAAGTTTTGGGGCCCCCCCTTTTTTTTTTTTTTCAAAGTTTTGGGTTCCCCCTGACCCCCCCAAAGTTTTGGGGCTCCCCTGACCGCCCCAAAGTTTTGGGTTCCCCCTGACCCCCCCAGAGTTTTGGGGCTCCCCTGACCCCCCCAAAGTTTTGGGGCCCCCCTGACCCCCCCCAAAGTTTTGGGCTCCCCCTGACCCCTCCCCAAAGTTTTGGGGCCCCCCTGACCCCCCCCCAAAGTTTTGGGGCCCCCCCTTTGCCCCCCCCAAAGTTTTGGGACCCCCCTCAAAGTTTTAGGGCCCCCCTGACCCCCCCAAAGTTTTGGGTTTCCCCTGACCCCCCCCAAAGTTTTGGGACCACCCCCAAAGTTTTGGAGCCCCCCTGACCTCCCCCCCAAAGTTTTGGGTTCCCCTGACCTCCCCAAAGTTTTGGAACCTCCCCCAAAGTTTTGGGGCCCCCCTGATCCCCCCAAAGTTTTGGGGCCCCCCGATCCCCCCAAAGTTTTGGGGCCCCCCGATCCCCCCAAAGTTTTGGGTTCCCCTGACCCCCCCCCAAAGTTTTGGGTTCCCCCTGATCCCCCCAAAGTTTTGGGTTCCCCTGACCCCCCCAAGTTTTGGGGCCCCCCTTGCCCTCCCCCCAAAGTTTTGGGTTCCCCCTGACCCCCCTCAAAATTTTGGGACCCCCCTGACCCCCCCAAAGTTTTGGGGCCCCCCTGACCCCCCCAAAGTTTTGGGACCTCCCCCAAAGTTTTGGGGCCCCCCTTGCTCCTCCAAAGTTTTGGTTCCTCCTGACCCCCCCAAAGTTTTGGGGACCCCCTGACTCCCCCCAAAGTTTTGGGTCCCCCCTGACCCCCCCCAAAGTTTTGGTTTCCCCCTGCCCCCCCCAAAGTTTTGGGGTTCCCCTGACCCCCCAAAGTTTTGGGGCCCCCCCCTTTTTTTTTTTCAAAGTTTTGGGTTCCCCCTGACCCCCCCAAAGTTTTGGAGCCCCTTTGCCCTCCCCCAAAGTTTTGGAGCCCCTTTGCCCTCCCCCAAAGTTTTGGGGCCCCCCTGACCCCCCCCAAAGTTTTGGGAACCCCCCCAAAGTTTTGGGGTTCCCCTGACCCCCCAAAGTTTTGGGCCCCCCCCTTTTTTTTTTTCAAAGTTTTGGGTTCCCCCTGACCCCCCCAAAGTTTTGGGACCCCCCCCCCCAAAGTTTTGGGTTCCCCCTGACCCCCCCCCAAAGTTTTGGAGCCCCTTTGCCCTCCCCCAAAGTTTTGGAGCCCCTTTGCCCTCCCCCAAAGTTTTGGGGCCCCCCTGACCCCCCCAAAGTTTTGGGATCCCCCCCAAAGTTTTGGGGTTCCCCTGACCTCCCCCAAAGTTTTGGGACCTCCCCCAAAGTTTTGGGTTCCCCCTGACCCCCCCAAAGTTTTGGGGCCCCCCCTTTTTTTTTTTTTTTCAAAGTTTTTGGTTCCCCCTGACCCCCCCAAAGTTTTGGGTTCCCCCTGACCCCCCCAAAGTTTTGGGGCCCCCCTTTTTTTTTTTTTTAAAGTTTTGGGTCCCCCTGACCCCCCCAAAGTTTTGGGGCCCCCCTGACCCCCATTTTTCCCCCTTTTCCTTTTCCAGGGTGGGCCCGGAGCACCTGGAGCCGCTGGAGCAGGAGCTGGAGGGGGCCCTGAGGAGGGAGCAGAGGGGGGAGCCCGGGGGCCCCCCAAAAAACGTGCTGGGGCTGGAGCTGGTCTACAAACAGAGTGAGAAAACCCCCCCCCCAAAAAAAAAACCCTTCTCAGAACCCCAAAAAAAAAAACCCCACATTTTTAGGACCCCAAAAACTGCCCCTCTAAACCCCATCCCCATTTGGGGTTTCTGTTTTTAGGGTTTGTTTTTTTTTTTGGGGGTGGTTTTGGGGTGTTTATGGTGGATTTGGGGGTTCCCTGACCCCCCCCTGTGCTCCCCCCAAGTGTTTTGGGGTTCCAGGGGGGTCTCAAGGCCCCCTTTGTGCGGATTTGGGGGGATTTGGGTTGTTTGGGGGTGTTTTGGGTGGATGGTTTTTTGTGGTTTTGTGGGTTTTTTTGGTTTTTTTTTTTTGGTTTTTTTTTTGTTTTTAGGGGATTTTTTGGCAGATTTTGGTGCTGTTTTCAGGGTGTGGTAAATTTTGGATTCCTGACCCCCCCCGTACCCCCCCCCGAGGTGTTTTGGTGTTCCAGGGGGGTCTCAAGGCCCCCTTTGTGCGGATTTGGGGGGAATTTTGGTTGTTTTGGGGGGTGTTTGGGGTGGATGTTGGGGGTGGTTTTTTTTCTGGTTTTAGGGTTTTATTTTGGCAGATTTTGGGGCTGTTTTCAGGGTGTGTTATATTTTGGATTCCTGGCTCCCCCCCAGGTGTTTTGGGGTTCCAGGGGGGTCTCAAGGCCCTCTTTGTGCAGATTTGGGGGAATTTTGGTTGTTTTGGGGGGTGTTTTGGGTGGATTTTTTTTTTGTGTGTGTTTTTATGGTTTTTTTTTGGCAGATTTTGGGGCTGTTTTCAGGGTGTGTTATATTTTGGATTCCTGACCCCTCCCTGTGCCCCTTCCAGTTTTTTGGGGGTTCCAGGGGGGTCTCAAGGCCCCCTTTGTGCGAATTTGGGGGGATTTGGGTTGTTTTGGGGGGTGTTTTGGGTGGATGTTGGGTGTGTTTTATTTCTGTTTTTAGGGGTTTTTTTGGGCAGGTTTTGGGGCTGTTTTCAGGGTGTGTTATATTTTGGGTTCCTGACCCCCCCCCCTGTGCTCCCCCCAGGTTTTTTGGGGTTCCAGGGGGGTCTCAAGGCCCCCTTTGTGGGGATTTGGGGGGAATTGGGTTGTTTTGGGTGGATGTTTTTTTTGTGTTTTTAGGGGTTTTTTTTGGCAGATTTTGGGGCTGTTTTCAGGGTGTGTCATATTTTGGGTTCCTGACCCACCCCCCTGTGCCCCCCCCAGGTGTTTTGGGGTTCCAGGGGGGTCTCAAGGCGCCCTTTGTGCAGATTTGGGGGGATTTTGGTTGTTTGGGGTGGATGTTTGGGGGTGGTTTTTGCCAATTTTAGGGGTGACTTTGGGGGTTATTTTTGGGGAGGGTGTTAAATTTTGGGTTCCCTGACCCCCCCTGTGTCCCCCCCAGGTGTTTTTGGGTTCCAGGGGGACACCAAGTCCCCATTTGTGCGGGTTGGGATTGTTTTAGGGGGTGTTTTTGGTGGATTTTGGGGGTTATTTTCGGGGAAGGTGTTAAATTTTGGATTCCCTGTCCCCCCCTTTGTTCCCTCCCAGGTGTTTTTGGGTTCCAGGGGGACACCAAGTCCCCGTTTGTGCGGGTTTGGGTTGTTTTAGGGGTATTTTTGGTGGATTTTGGGGCTGTTTTCAGGGAGGGTGTTAAATTTTGGGTTCCCTGACCCCCCCTTTGTTCCCCCCCAGGTGTTTTTGGGTTCCAGGGGGGTCTCAAATCCCCGTTTGTGCAGGTTTGGGTTGTTTTGGGGGTATTTTTGGTGGATTTTGGTGCTGTTTTCGGGGAGGGTGTTAAATTTTGGGTTCCCTGTGTCCCCCCCAGGTGTTTTTGGGTTCCAGGGGGACACCAAGTCCCCGTTTGTGCAGGTTTGGGTTGTTTTGGGGATGTTTTGGTGTATTTTGGTGCTGTTTTCAGGGAGGGTGTTAAATTTTGGGTTCCCTGACCCCTTCCAGGTGTTTTGGGGTTCCAGGGGAACACCAAGTCCCCGTTTGTGCAGGTTTGGGTTGGTTTTAGGGGTATTTTTGGTGGATTTTGGTGATGTTTTTGGAGGGGGTTGTTAAATTTTGGGTTCCCTGTCCCCCCCTTTTCCCCCCCCAGGTGTTTTTGGGTTCCAAGGGGACACCAAGTCCCCGTTTGTGCGGGTTGGGGTTGTTTTGGGGGGTGTTTTTGGTGGATTTTGGGGGTTATTTTTGGGGAAGGTGTTAAATTTTGGGTTCCCTGTCCCCCCCTTTTCCCCCCCCAGGTGTTTTTGGGTTCCAGGGGGACACCAAGTCCCCGTTTGTGCGGGTTGGGGTTGTTTTGGGGGGTGTTTTTGGTGGATTTTGGGGGTTATTTTTGGGGAAGGTGTTAAATTTTGGGTTCCCTGTCCCCCCCTTTTCCCCCCCCAGGTGTTTTTGGGTTCCAGGGGGACACCAAGTCCCCGTTTGTGCGGGTTTGGTTGTTTTAGGGGTATTTTTGGTGGATTTTGGGGGTTATTTTTGGGGAAGGTGTTAAATTTTGGGTTCCCTGACCCCCCCAGGTGTTTTTGGGTTCCAGGGGGACACCAAGTCCCCGTTTGTGCAGGTTTGGGTGGCCTTGCCCCGCCTGGTCCCCCCTGCCCGGCGGCTCCTGGAGCGGGGGCTGCGCTGGGGGGGGCTGGGGGTGCACCCGGCCCCCCCCTTCGAGGCCAACATCAACTTCGAGATCAGGTACCCCAAAATTCGGGCACCCCCTCTGCCCCAAAAAACCTCCCCCTCCCCTCAAAATTTTGCCCCCACCCCTCTTTTACCCCCCTTCCAATTTTGCCCCCCAAACCTCCCCCCATTTTGCCCTCCCATTTTACCCCTGAACTGCCCCTTTTTTTGTCCCCCTCCCTCCGTTTTACCCCCGAATTTTGCCCCCCTATTTTGCCCCCCCAAATTTTGTCCTCCCTCCCATTTTACCCCCCAAATTTTGCCCCCCCATTGTACCCCCAGTTTTGCCCCCCAATCTCATTTTATCCCCTAAACTGCCCCTACTTTGCCCCCCCACTTTGCTCCTTCATTGTATCCCCCATTTTATCCCCCTTTTTTGCCCCCTTCTCGTTTCACCCCCCAATTTTGCCCCCCCACCCAATTTAACCCCCCAATTTTGCCCCCCTCCCAATTTCACCCCCCAAATCCCCCCAATTTTACCCCCGCACCCCATTTTACCTTCCAATTTTGCCCCTTTCCCATTTCCTCCCCAATTTTGCCCCTCCACCCCATTTTACCCCCCAATTTCGCCCCCTCACAATTTCACCCCCCAATTTTACCCCCCTCCCAATTTTACCCCCCCAAATCCCCCCAATTTTACCCCCCCACCCAATTTTGCCCCCCTCCCAATTTCACCCCCCCAAATCCCCCCAATTTTACCCCCCCACCCAATTTTGCCCCCCTCCCAATTTCACCCCCCCAAATCCCCCCAATTTTACCCCCCCACCCAATTTCACTCCCAATTTCACCCCCCCTCCCAAATTCCCCCCCCAAATCCCCCCAATTTTACCCTCCCCAATTTCACTCCCAATTTTGCCCCCTAATTTCATCCCTCACCCCATTTTACCCCCCAATTTTACCCCCCTCCCAATTTCCCCCCCCAAATCCCCCCAATTTCCCCCCCCACCCAATTTCACTCCCAATTTCGCCCCCTCCCAATTTCACCCCCCAATTTTGCCCCCCTCCCTCAATTTCCCCCCCCAAATCCCCCAATTTCATCCCCCAATTTCCCCCCCCAATTCCCCCCCCCCCCCAAATTTCCCCCCTCAAATCCCCCAATTTCATCCCCAAATTTCCTTCCCCAGGTTCCTGGCCGACAGCGGGATCGTGGGGTGCTGTTGGGTGGAGCTGCCCCCGGGGGGGTCCGATGGAGGGGGCACCCCCAAAATCCCCCCCGGGACCCCCAAAACCCCCCCCAGAACCCCCCCCCGGCCTCCCTGTGCCAGCTCGAGGCCGACGCCGAGTGGGGGGCTCTGAAGGGGCACCCCCCTGAGGGGGCCTGGCTGGGGCTGCCCCCCCTGAGGGTGCTGAGCTTCGACATCGAGTGCGCTGGGAGGAAGGGTGAGCGAACTGGGGGGGACTGGGAGGGACTGGGAGAGGATTGGGGGGGACTGGGAGGAACTGGGAAAGGATTGGGGGGCACTGGGAGGGATTGGGGGGCACTGGGGGGTACTGGGAGCTGGGGCTGCCCCCCCTGAGGGTGCTGAGCTTCGACATCGAGTGCGCTGGGAGGAAGGGTGAGTGAACTGGGAGGAAGGGTGAGCGAATTGGGAGGGACTGGGGGGCACTGGGAGGGACTGGGAGGCACTGGGAGAGGATTGGGGGGCACTGGGAGGGACTGGGGGGCACTGGGAGAGGATTGGGAGGGACTGGGAAGGGATTGGGGGGCACTGGGAGGGACTGAGGAGCACTGGGAGGGACTGGGAAGGGATTGGGGGGCACTGGGAGGGACTGAGGAGCACTGGGAGGGACTGGGAGGGACTGGGAGGGACTGGGGGGCACTGGGAGAGGATTGGGGGGCACTGGGAGGGACTGGGAAAGGATTGGGGGGCACTGGGAGCTGGGGCTGCCCCCCCTGAGGGTGCTGAGCTTCGACATCGAGTGCGCTGGGAGGAAGGGTGAGGGTACTGGGGGTTTTCCGGGGTGGTTTTTGCGGTTTTTGGGGTCCCCGACCCTGTTTTTGGGGTCCCCGGTCTCATTTTTGGGGTCCCCGGTCTCATTTTTGGGGTTCCCGTTCCCCCAGGGGTGTTCCCCCAGCCGCCATCGCGGCCGTGGCTCCGCCAGGGGGCGCCGCAGGCGCGGGCTCGTCCCTCAGGGGCCGGGCGGGTTTTGGGGCTGTTTTTGGGTGATTTTTGGGCAGTTTTGGGTGATTTTGGGGTGCTTTCCGGGGTTTTTGGGGTCCCCGGTCTCATTTTTGGGGTCCATGAGCCCGTTTTTGGGGTTCCTTCCCCCCCCCAGGGGTGTTCCCGGAGCCGCAGCAGGACCCGGTGATCGCCATCGCGGCCGTGGCTCCGCCAGGGGGCGCCGCAGGGCCGGGCTCGTCCCTCAGGGGCCGGGCGGGTTTGGGGCTGGTTTTGGGTGATTTTTGGGCGGTTTTGGGTGATTTTGGGGTGCTTTCCGGGGTTTTTGGGGTGCCCGGTCTCATTTTTGGGGTCCCCGTCCCCCCCAGGGGTGTTCCCGGAGCCGCAGCAGGACCCGGTGATCGCCATCGCGGCCGTGGCTCCACCAGGGGGCGCCGCAGGGGCAGGCTGGTCCCTCAGGGGCCGGGCGGGTTTGGGGGCTGTTTTTGGGCAGTTTTGGGTGATTTTTGGGGCGGTTTTGGGTGATTTTAGGGTGGATTCCCGGGTTTTTGGGGTCCCCGATCTCAATTTTGGGGTCCCCGTCCCTCGCAGGGGTGTTCCCGGAGCCGCAGCAGGACCCGGTGATCGCCATCGCGGCCGTGGCTCTGCCAGGGGGCGCCGCAGGGGCGGGCTGGTCCCTCAGGGGCCGAGTGGGGCCGGGGCTGTTTTTGGGTGATTTTTGGGCAGTTTTGGGTAATTTTTGGGCGGTTTTGGGTGATTTTAGGGTGGATTCCCGGGTTTTTGGGGTGCCCGGTCTCATTTTTGGGATGCCCGTCCCCCCCAGGGGTGTTCCCGGAGCCGCAGCAGGACCCAGTGATCGCCATCGCGGCCGTGGCTCCACCAGGGGGCGCCGCAGGGGCGGGCTGGTCCCTCAGGGGCCGGGCGGGTTTGGGGGCTGTTTTTGGGTGATTTTGGGGTGGTTTTGGGTGATTTTGGGGTGGTTTCCCGTGTTTTTGGGGTCCCTGAGCCCGTTTTTGGGGTCCCCGTCCCTCCCAGGGGTGTTCCCGGAGCCGCAGCAGGACCCGGTGATCGCCATCGCGGCCGTGGCTCCGCCAGGGGGCGCCGCAGGGGCGGGCTGGTCCCTCAGGGGCCGGGCGGGTTTGGGGGCTGTTTTTGGGTGATTTTGGGGTGGTTTTGGGTGATTTTGGGGTGGTTTCCCGTGTTTTTGGGGTCCCTGAGCCCGTTTTTGGGGTCCCCGTCCCTCGCAGGGGTGTTCCCGGAGCCGCAGCAGGACCCGGTGATCGCCATCGTGGCCGTGGCGCTCCGCCAGGGGACGCGCGAGCCCTTCCTGCGCGCGGTGTTCACGCTGCTCCCGTGCGCCCCCTTGCGGGGCGCGGCCGTGCGGCGCTTCGACAGCGAGCGGGACCTGCTGCAGGTTTGGGGGGGTTTTGGGGGGGTTTGGGGGGTTTTGAGGGGGTTTGGGGGTCTAAAATGATCAGGGGGGCTGCAGGGGGGCGTGTGTGGAGTTTGGGAGGGTTTGGGGGGGTTTGGAGCGAGTTTGGGGGGTCTAGGGGGGCACCTGCTGCAGGTGACGAGGGGGGATTTTGGGGAGGGGTTGGGGGGTTTTGGGGGGATTTTGGGGTCTAAAGTGGGTCAGGGGGGATGCAGGGGAGTGTGTGTGGAGTTTGGGAGGGTTTGGAGCGAGTTTGGGGGGGTTTGGGGGGGTTTGGGGGGTCTAGGGGGGGTACCTGCTGCAGGTGATGGGGGGAGATTTTGGGTGGGTTTTGGGGGGGTTTGGGGTTTCTGGGGGGTCTAAAGTGGGCCAGGGGGGATTTTGGGGGGACATGGGGGGGTCTGGGGGGTCTAAAGGGGGACAGGGGGGGTTTGGGAGGGTTTGGGGGGGTTTGGAGCGAGTTTGGGGGGTCTAAAGGAGGGTACCTGCTGCAGGTGTGGGGGGAGATTTTGGGGGGGTTTGGGGGGATTTTGGGGGCCAGGGGGGCTGCAGGGGGGGGTTGGGAGGGTTTGGGGTAAGTTTGGGGGGTCTTGGGGGTACCTGCTGCAGATGGGGGGGGTGGGATTTTGGGGGGATTTTGGGGGGTTTAAAGGGGGGTTTGGGTGGGGGGGTGGCACTTGGGGGATTTGGGGGGGTCTGAGGGGCTCACCGGGGTGGTCTGGGGGAGGCTTTGGCATCCCTAGGGGGGGTTTTGGGGTCTCCCCTGACCCCCTCCTGTTTCCCCTCCTCCTCCCAGTCCTGGGCCGAGTTCGTGCGGATCGTGGACCCCGACGTGATCACCGGGGACAACATCCACAACTTCGACCTGCCCTACCTGATTGAGAGGGCCAAGGTGCTGCAGGTGAGACCCCCAGGGACCCCTGAGACCCCCTAAAACCCACAGAGACCCCCACAACCCCCCAGGGACCCCACAGACACACAGGGACCCCCAGAGACCCCACAGACACACAGAGACCCCACAGACACACAGGGACCACCAGAGACCCCACAGCCCCCCCACCTGCCCTACCTGATTGAGAGGGCCAAGGTGCTGCAGGTGAGACCCCCGGGACCCCCGGGACCCCCTGAAACCCACAGGGACCCCCTGAAACCCACAGAGACCCCACAACCCCCCAGAGACCCCACAGACACACAGGGACCCCACAGCCCCCCCCACCTGCCCTACCTGATTGAGAGGGCCAAGGTGCTGCAGGTGAGACCCCCGGGACCCCCTGAGACCCCCTGAAACTCCCTGAGACCCCCAGGGACCCCCTGAGACCCACAGAGACCCCACAACCCCCCTGAGACCCCCTGAAACCCCCAGGGACCCCACAGAGACCCCCAGAGACCCCACAGACACACAGGGACCCCACAGACACACAGGGACCCCCAGGGACCCCCTGAAACCCCCAGAGACCCCACAGACACACAGGGACCCCACAGACACACAGGGACCCCCTGAGACCCCCAGAGCCCCCCCAGGCCCCCGAGGAGCCCCCCAAACCCCTCACCTGTCCCCCCTTTCCCCCAAAGGTGGAGTCGTTCCCGTACCTGGGCCGGGTCCGGGGGGTCCCCTCGGGGGTCCGCGACGCCTCCTTCCAATCCCGGCAGCTCGGCCGGAGGGAGGGCAAGGTGGTCACGACCCCAGGGAGGGTCACCCTGGACATGCTGCAGGTTTGGGGGGGATTTGGGGGGATTTGGGGGGGTTATGGGGGATTTGGGGGGATTTGGGGGGGTTATGGGGGATTTGGGGGGATTTGGGGGGGTTATTGGGGGATTTGGGGGCCGCAGGGAGGGCAAGGTGGTCACGACCCCAGGGAGGGTCACCCTGGACATGCTGCAGGTTTGGGGGGGATTTGGGGGGATTTGGGGGGGATTTGGGGGGGATTTGGGGGCCGCAGGGAGGGCAAGGTGGTCACGACCCCAGGGAGGGTCACCCTGGACATGCTGCAGGTTTGGGGGGGATTTATGGGGGATTTGGGGGGGTTATGGGGGGATTTGGGGGGGTTTATGGAGGATTTGGGGGGGATTTGGGGGGGTTTGGGGGGATTTGGGGGGATTTATGGGGGATTTGGGGGGATTTGGGGGCCGCAGGGAGGGCAAGGTGGTCACGACCCCAGGGAGGGTCACCCTGGACATGCTGCAGGTTTGGGGGGTTTATGGGGGATTTGGGGGGGTTATTGGGGGTTTTGGGGGGATTTGGGGGGGATTTGGGGGCCGCAGGGAGGGCAAGGTGGTCACGACCCCAGGGAGGGTCACCCTGGACATGCTGCAGGTTTGGGGGGGATTTATGGGGGATTTGGAGGGGTTATTGGGGGATTTGGGGGGATTTGGGGGGGTTATTGGGGGATTTGGGGGGATTTGGAGGGGTTATGGGGGGATTTGGGAGGGCTCTGGGTGGTTCTGTGGAGGGTTTTTGGGGTCCCAGGGTTATGAGGTACCCCAGGGTGGGTTTTGGGGTACCCCAGGGTGTTTTTGGGGTCCCTGAAGGGGGTTTTGGGGTCCCTGAAGGGGGTTTTGGGGTCCCTGAAGGGGGTTTTGGGGTGCCCCAGGTGCTGCTGAGGGAGCACAAGCTCCGCTCCTACTCCCTCGTGTGCTGGGGAGGGTTTTTGGGGTCACAGGGTTATGAGGTACCCCAGGGTGGGTTTTGGGGTGCCCCAGGGTGTTTTTGGGGTCCCTGAAGGGGTTTTGGGGTGCCCCAGGTGCTGCTGAGGGAGCACAAGCTCCGCTCCTACTCCCTTGTGTTTTGGGGAGGGTTTTTGGGGTCCCAGGGTTTGGAGGAGTTTTGGGGTGCCCCAGGATGGGTTTTGGGGTTCCCTGAAGGTGTTTTTGGGGTCCTTGAGGGTGTTTCTGGGGTCCCTGAAGTGGTTTTGGGGTGCCCCAGGTGCTGCTGAGGGAGCACAAGCTCCGCTCCTACTCCCTCACGTTCTGGGTGGTTCTGGGGAGGGTTTTTGGGGTCCCAGTGTTTGGAGGGGTTTTGGGGTGCCCCAGGATGGGTTTTGGGGTCCCTGAAGTGGTTTTGGGGTGCCCCAGGTACTGCTGAGGGAGCACAAGCTCCGCTCCTACTCCCTCATGTTTTAGGGAGGGTTTTTGGGGTCCCAGGGTTTGGAGGTGCCCCAGGCTGGGTTTTGGGGTGCCCCAGGGTGTTTTTGGGGTCCCTGAGGGTGTTTTTGGGGTCCCTGAAGTGGTTTTGGGGTTCCCCAGGTGCTGCTGAGGGAGCACAAGCTCCGCTCCTACTCCCTCATGTTCTGGGTGGTTCTGGGGAGGGTTTTTGGGGTCCCAGGGTTATGAGGTACCCCAGGGTGGGTTTTGGGGTACCCCAGGGTGTTTTTGGGGTCCCTGAAGGGGGTTTTGGGGTCCCTGAAGGGGGTTTTGGGGTGCCCCAGGTGCTGCTGAGGGAGCACAAGCTCCGCTCCTACTCCCTCGTGTGCTGGGGAGGGTTTTTGGGGTCACAGGGTTATGAGGTACCCCAGGGTGGGTTTTGGGGTGCCCCAGGGTGTTTTTGGGGTCCCTGAAGGGGTTTTGGGGTGCCCCAGGTGCTGCTGAGGGAGCACAAGCTCCGCTCCTACTCCCTTGTGTTTTGGGGAGGGTTTTTGGGGTCCCAGGGTTTGGAGGAGTTTTGGGGTGCCCCAGGATGGGTTTTGGGGTTCCCTGAAGGTGTTTTTGGGGTCCTTGAGGGTGTTTCTGGGGTCCCTGAAGTGGTTTTGGGGTGCCCCAGGTGCTGCTGAGGGAGCACAAGCTCCGCTCCTACTCCCTCACGTTCTGGGTGGTTCTGGGGAGGGTTTTTGGGGTCCCAGGGTTTGGAGGGGTTTTGGGGTGCCCCAGGATGGGTTTTGGGGTCCCTGAAGTGGTTTTGGGGTGCCCCAGGTACTGCTGAGGGAGCACAAGCTCCGCTCCTACTCCCTCATGTTTTAGGGAGGGTTTTTGGGGTCCCAGGGTTTGGAGGTGCCCCAGGCTGGGTTTTGGGGTGCCCCAGGGTGTTTTTGGGGTCCCTGAGGGTGTTTTTGGGGTCCCTGAAGTGGTTTTGGGGTTCCCCAGGTGCTGCTGAGGGAGCACAAGCTCCGCTCCTACTCCCTCATGTTCTGGGTGGTTCTGGGGAGGGTTTTTGGGGTCCCAGGGTTATGAGGTACCCCAGGGTGGGTTTTGGGGTACCCCAGGGTGTTTTTGGGGTCCCTGAAGGGGGTTTTGGGGTCCCTGAAGGGGGTTTTGGGGTGCCCCAGGTGCTGCTGAGGGAGCACAAGCTCCGCTCCTACTCCCTCGTGTGCTGGGGAGGGTTTTTGGGGTCACAGGGTTATGAGGTACCCCAGGGTGGGTTTTGGGGTGCCCCAGGGTGTTTTTGGGGTCCCTGAAGGGGTTTTGGGGTGCCCCAGGTGCTGCTGAGGGAGCACAAGCTCCGCTCCTACTCCCTTGTGTTTTGGGGAGGGTTTTTGGGGTCCCAGGGTTTGGAGGAGTTTTGGGGTGCCCCAGGATGGGTTTTGGGGTTCTCTGAAGGTGTTTTTGGGGTCCTTGAGGGTGTTTCTGGGGTCCCTGAAGTGGTTTTGGGGTGCCCCAGGTGCTGCTGAGGGAGCACAAGCTCCGCTCCTACTCCCTCACGTTCTGGGTGGTTCTGGGGAGGGTTTTTGGGGTCCCAGGGTTTGGAGGGGTTTTGGGGTGCCCCAGGATGGGTTTTGGGGTCCCTGAAGTGGTTTTGGGGTGCCCCAGGTACTGCTGAGGGAGCACAAGCTCCGCTCCTACTCCCTCATGTTTTAGGGAGGGTTTTTGGGGTCCCAGGGTTTGGAGGTGCCCCAGGCTGGGTTTTGGGGTGCCCCAGGGTGTTTTTGGGGTCCCTGAGGGTGTTTTTGGGGTCCCTGAAGTGGTTTTGGGGTTCCCCAGGTGCTGCTGAGGGAGCACAAGCTCCGCTCCTACTCCCTCATGTTCTGGGTGGTTCTGGGGAGGGTTTTTGGGGTCCCAGGGTTTTGAGGTGGTTTTGGGGTGCCTGAAGGCGGTTTTGGGGTCCCTGAAGTGGTTTTGGGGTGCCCCAGGTGCTGCTGAGGGAGCACAAGCTCCGCTCCTACTCCCTCATGTTTTAGGGAGGGTTTTTGGGGTCCCAGGGTGATGAGGTACCCAAGGGTGGGTTTTGGGGTCCCTAAAGGGAGTTTTGGGGTCCCTGAAGGTGTTTTTGGGGTGCCCCAGGTGCTGCTGAGGGAGCACAAGCTCCGCTCCTACTCCCTCACGTTCTGGGGAGGGTTTTTGGGGTCCCAGGGTTTTGAGGTGTTTTTGGGGTTCCTGAAGGGGGTTTTGGGGCACCCCAGGGTGTTTTTGGGGTCCCTGAAGGTGTTTTTGGGGTGCCCCAGGTGCTGCTGAGGGAGCACAAGCTCCGCTCCTACTCCCTCGTGTGCTGGGGAGGGTTTTTGGGGTCCCAGGGTTTGGAGGAGTTTTGGGGGTCCCTGAAGGGGGTTTTGGGGTCCCTGAAGGCGGTTTTGGGGTGCCCCAGGTGCTGCTGAGGGAGCACAAGCTCCGCTCCTACTCCCTCAACGCCGTTAGTGCCCACTTCCTGCACGAGCAGAAGGAGGACGTTCCCCATGGCATCATCACCGACCTGCAGGTCTGGGGGGTCCTGGGGGGGATTTGGGGTCCCTGGGGGGGATTTGGGGGGGATTTGGGGTCCCTGGGGGGGATTTGGGGTCCCTGGGGGGGTTTTGGGGTCCCCAGGGCTGTGTCCCCTCCTGGGGGAAGGGCAGGACGTTCCCCACGGCATCATCACTGACCTGCAGGTCTGAGGGGTCCTGGGGGGTCCCTGAGGGGGTTTGGGGGGGAATTGGGGTCCCTGAGGGGGTTTTGGGGTCCCTGGGGGGGTTTTGGGGTCCCCAGGGCTGTGTCCCCTCCTGGGGGAGGGGCAGGACGTTCCCCACGGCATCATCACCGACCTGCAGGTTTGGGGGGTCCCTGAGGGGGATTTGGGGGTCCCTAGGGGGGTTTTGGGGGGGATTTGGGGTCCCTGAAGGGGTTTTGGGGTCCCTGGGGGGGTTTTGGGGTCCCCAGGGCTGTGTCCCCTCCTGGGGGAAGGGCAGGACATTCCCCACGGCATCATCACCGACCTGCAGGTTTGGGGTCCCCAGGGCTGTCCTAGCCATGATAACGCTTGTCCCCAATGTCCCAGTGATGTCCCCAATGTCCTCAATGTCCCAATGGTGTCCCCAATGCTGTCCCCAATGTCCCAGTGATGTCCCCAATGTCCCAGTGCTGTTCTTGTTAATGTCCCCAATGTCCCATTGATGTCCCCAATGCTGTCCCCAATGTCTCAGTGATGTCCCCAATGTCCCCCCAGAATGGTGACCCCCAAACCCGCCGTTGCCTCGCCCTGTACTGCCTGAAGGACGCTGAGCCCCTGTCCCCATTGATGTCCCCAATGTCCCCAATGTCCCAGTGCTGTCCCTGTTTATGTCCCCAATGTCCCAATGCTGTCCCCAATGCTGTCCCCAATGTCCCCAGAATGGTGACCCCCAGACCCGCCGCCGGCTCGCCCTGTACTGCCTGAAGGACGCTGAGCCCCTGTCCCCAATGCTGTCCCCAATGTCCCCAATGTCCCATTGATGTTCCCAATGTCCCAATGATGTCCCTGTTAATGTCCCCAATGTCCCCCCAGAACGGTGACCCCCAAACTCGCCGCCGGCTCGCCCTGTACTGCCTGAAGGACGCTGAGCCCCTGTCCCCAATGCTGTCCCTGTTAATGTCCCCAATGTCCCTTTGCTGTCCCCATTGTTGTCCCCAATGTCCCCAATGTCCCAATGCTGTCCCCAATGTCCCCAATGTCCCAATGCTGTCCCCAATGCTGTCCCCAATGTCCCCAATGTCCCAATGCTGTCCCCAATGCTGTCCCCAATGTCCCAGTGATGTCCCCAATGTCCCCATTAATGTCCCCTCAGAACGGTGACCCCCAGACCCGTCGCCTGGCCCTGTACTGCCTGAAGGACGCTGAGCCCCTGTCCCCAATGCTGTCCCCAATGTCCCTGTTAATGTCCCCAATGCTGTCCCCAATGCTGTCCCCAATGCTGTCCCAAATGTCCCTGTTAATGTCCCCAATGCTGTCCCCAATGCTGTCCCCAATGTCTCAGTGTGTCCCCAATGTCCCAATGATGTCCCTGTTAATGTCCCCATTAATGTCCCCAGAACGGTGACCCCCAAACTCGCCGCCGGCTCGCCCTGTACTGCCTGAAGGACGCTGAGCCCCTGTCCCCAATGCTGTCCCCAATGTCCCCAATGTCTCAGTGATGTCCCCAATGTCCCAGTGTGTTCCCAATGTCCCCAGTGCTGTCCCTTTGTTGTCCCCAGAATGGTGACCCCCAAACCCGCCGTCGCCTCGCCCTGTACTGCCTGAAGGACGCTGAGCCCCTGTCCCCAATGCTGTCCCCAATGTCCCAATGCTGTCCCCAGTGATGTCCCCAATGCTGTCCCCAGTGATGTCCCTAATTGTGTCCCCAATGTCCCTTTGTTGTCCCCAGAACGGTGACCCCCAAACTCGCCGTCGTCTCGCTCTGTACTGCCTGAAGGACGCGGTGCTGCCGCTGCGGCTCCTGGAGCACCTGATGGTGCTGGTGACACAGGTGGAGATGGCCCGGGTGACAGGAGTGCCCCTGAGCTACCTGCTGAGCCGGGGACAGCAGGTGAAGGTGGTGTCACAGCTGCTCAGACAGGTGAGGGGACATTGGGGACATTGGGGACATTGGGGACATTGGGGGGACATTGGGGACATTGGGGTGACAGGAGTGCCCCTGAGCTACCTGCTGAGCCGGGGACAGCAGGTGAAGGTGGTGTCACAGCTGCTCAGACAGGTGAGGGGACATTGGGGACATTGGGGACATTGGGGACATTGGGGGGACATTGGGGACATTGGGGACATTGGGGGGACATTGGGGACATTGGGGACATTGGGGGGACATTGGGGACATTGGGGTGACAGGAGTGCCCCTGAGCTACCTGCTGAGCCGGGGACAGCAGGTGAAGGTGGTGTCACAGCTGCTCAGACAGGTGAGGGGACATTGGGGACATTGGGGGGACATTGGGGGGACATTGGGGACATTGGGGGGACATTGGGGACATTGGGGACATTGGGGACATTGGGGACATTGGGGTGACAGGAGTGCCCCTGAGCCACCTGCTGAGCCGGGGACAGCAGGTGAAGGTGGTGTCACAGCTGCTCAGACAGGTGAGGGGACACTGAGGGGACATTGGGGACATTGGGGACATCATTGGGGACATTGGGGACATTGGGGGGACATTGGGGACATTGGGGACATTGGGGTGACATTGGGGACATTGGGGACATTGGGGACATTGGGGACATTGGGGGGACATTGGGGACAGCATTGGGGACATTGGGGTGACATTGGGGACATTGGGGGGACATTGGGGACATTGGGGACATTGGGGTGACATTGGGGACATTGGGGACATTGGGGACATTGGGGACATTGGGGGGACATTGGGGACATTGCATTGGGGACATTGGGGACATTGGGGACATTGGGGTGACATTGGGGACATTGGGGACACATTGGGGGGACATTGGGGGGACATTGGGGTGACATTGGGGACATTGGGGACATTGGGGTGACATTGGGGACATTGGGGTGACATTGGGGACATTGGGGACATTGGGGGGACATTGGGGACATTGGGGACATTGGGGACACCTGGGGTGACATTGGGGACATTGGGGACATTGGGGGGACATTGGGGACATTGGGGACATTGGGGGGACATTGGGGACATTGGGGACATTTGGGGGACATTGGGGACATTGGGGGGACATTGGGGACACCTGGGGGGACATTGGGGACATTGGGGGACACTGGGGACATTGGGGACATTGGGGGGACATTGGGGACATTGGGGGACATTGGGGACATTGGGGGGACATTGGGGACATTGGGGACATTGGGGACATTGGGGGACATTGGGGACATTGGGGACATTGGGGACATTGGGGGGACATTGGGGACAGCATTGGGGACATTGGGGTGACATTGGGGACATTGGGGGGACATTGGGGACAGCATTGGGGACATTGGGGTGACATTGGGGACATTGGGGACATTGGGGACATTGGGGACATTGGGGGGACATTGGGGACATTGCATTGGGGACATTGGGGACATTGGGGACATTGGGGTGACATTGGGGACATTGGGGGGACATTGGGGACACATTGGGGGGACATTGGGGTGACATTGGGGACATTGGGGACATTGGGGTGACATTGGGGACATTGGGGTGACATTGGGGACATTGGGGACATTGGGGACATTGGGGACATTGGGGACACCTGGGGTGACATTGGGGACATTGGGGACATTGGGGGGACATTGGGGGACATTGGGGACATTGGGGGGACATTGGGGACATTGGGGACATTGGGGACATTTGGGGGACATTGGGGACATTGGGGGGACATTGGGGACACCTGGGGGGACATTGGGGGACACTGGGGACATTGGGGACATTGGGGGGACATTGGGGACATTGGGGGACATTGGGGACATTGGGGGGACATTGGGGACATTGGGGACATTGGGGACATTGGGGGACATTGGGGACATTGGGGGGACATTGGGGACATTGGGGGACATTGGGAACATTGGGGGGACATTGGGGACATTGGGGGACATTGGGGACATTGCGGACATTGGGGTGACATTGGGGACATTGGTGACATTGGGGACATTGGGGGGACATTGGGGGGACATTGGGGGGGACATTGGGGACATTGGGGACATTGGGGTGACATTGGGGACACTGGGGACATTGGGGACATTGGGGGGGACATTGGGGACACCTGAGGTACCTGCTGACCCCGGGGGGGGGGACAGGTCAAGGGTGTTTTTGGGGTGTTTTTTGGGGGGGATTTGAGGTGTTTTTGGGGGGGTTTCGGGGTGGGGTTTGGGGTGGGTTTTGGGGGGGTTTTGGGGTGAGTTTTGGGGGGTTTCAGGGTGGGTTTTAGGGGGGTTTCGGGGTGGGTTTGGGGGGGACTTTAAGGTGGGTTTTGGGCGGGATTTGGGGTGGGTTTTGGGGTGGGTTTTGGGGGGGATTTCAAGGTAGGTTTGGGGTGGGTTTCAGGGTGGGTTTGGGGTGAGTTTGGGGGGGTTTGGGGGAGACTTTGGGGTGGGTTTGGGGTGGGTTTTGGGGGGGGTTCAGGATGGGTTTGGGGTGGGTTTTGGGGGGATTTCAGGGTGGGTTTTGGGGTGAGTTTCAGGGGGTTTGGGGGGACTTTGGGGTGGATTTCGGGGTGGGTTTGGGGTGGGTTTGGGGGGGACTTTAAGGTGGGTTTTGGGCGGGGTTTGGGGTGGGTTTTGTGGGGATTTCAGGGTGGGTTTTGGGGTGAGTTTTCAGGGTGGGATTGGGTTGTTTTTGGGGGGGGGTTTGGGGTGGGTTTTGGGGGGATTTCAGGGTGGGTTTTGGGGTGGGGTCTGGGAGTGGTTTTGGGTGGGGTTTTGGGGTGGGTTTTGGGGGGGTTTTGGGGTGGGTTTTGGGCGGGGTCCGGGAGTGGTTTTGGGGTGAGTTTTCAGGGTGGGTTTGGGGTGGATTTTGGGCGGGGTTTGGGGTGGGTTTTGGGAGGGATTTCAGGGTGGGGTTTGGGGTGAGTTTTCAGAGTGGGATTGGGTTGTTTTTGGGGGGGTTTCAGGGTGGGTTTTGGGGTGAGTTTTTGGGGGGGTTTGGGGATGGGTTTTGGGGTGGGGTCTGGGAGTGGTTTTGAGTGGGTTTTGGGTGGGTTTTGGGGTGGGGTCTGGGAGTGGTTTTGGGGGGGTTTTGGGAGGGTTTGGGTTGGGTTTTGGGGGGATTTCGGGGTGGGTTTAGGGTGAGTTTTGGGGTCATTTCAGGGTGAGTTTGGGGGGGGGTTGGGGTGGACTTTGCGTTGGGTTTTGGGGGGATTTCGGGGTGGGTTTGGGGGTGAGTTTTGGGGGGTTTCAGGGTGGGTTTTGGGCGGGGTTTGGGGTGGGTTTGGGGGTGAGTTTTGGGGTCATTTCAGGGTGAGTTTGGGGGGGGTTTGGGGTGGACTTTGGGTTGGGTTTTGGGGTGAGTTTTCAGGGTGGGATTGGGTGGGTTTTGGGCAGGGTCTGGGAGGATTTTTGGGGTGGGTTTTGGGTGGGGTTTGGGGACGTTTCAGGGTGGATTTGGGGGATTTTTGGGGTGACTCCTCCCCTCCCCTGTCTCCCCCAGGCCATGCAGGAGGATTTGCTGCTGCCCGTGGTGAAACCCGAGGGGGGGGAGGACTTCGAGGGGGCCACGGTGATTGAGCCCCTCAAGGGGTGAGTGGGGACCCCAAAAACCCACCAAAAACCCCCCTGAGACCCCAAACCCCCCCCCAAAAACCCCCTGAGACCCCAAAAAACCCCCTGAGACCCCAAAACCCCCCTGAGACCCCAAAACCCCCCACCCAACCCCCACGGTCATCGAGCCCCTCAAGGGGTGAGTGGGGACCCCAAAACCCCCCTGGGACCCCCCAAAACCCCCCTGGGACCCCCCAAAACCCCCCTGGGACCCCCCAAACCCCCCCCAGGAACCCCCTGAGACCCCAAAACCTCCTGAGACCCCACCCAAACCCCACGGTCATTGAGCCCCTCAAGGGGTGAGTGGGGACCCCAAAACCCCCCCTGAGACCCCAAAACCCCCCCTGAGACCCCAAAACCCCCATGAGACCCCAAACCCCCCTGAGACTCCAAAATCCCCCCCTGAGACCCCAAACCCCCCCCTGAGACCCCAAAACCCCCCCCGAGACCCCAAAAACCCCATGAGACCCCCTCAAATTCCCCCCCCAAGCCCCCTGGGACCCCCCCAAACCTCCCCTGGGACCCCCCCAGACCCCCCAGGGCCCCCCAAACCTCCCTTGGGACCCCCCTGGGACCCCCAAATCTCCCTCCTGACTCCTGGGACCCCCCCAAATCTCCCCTACACCCCCTGTGACCCCCCCCAAACCCCCCCAGGACCCCCCAAATCTCCCCCAGGACCCCCCAAACCTCCTCTGAGACCCCCCAAAACCCCCCCTGGGACCCCCCAAACCCCCCCAGGACCCCCCAAATCTCCCCCAGGACCCCCCAGACCCCCCCAGGACCCCCCAAACCCCCCCAGGACCCCCCAAACCCCCCAGGACCCCCCAAACCCCCCCAGGACCCCCCAAATTCCCCCAAATCCCCCCCAAACCCCCCCAGGACCCCCCAAACCCCCCCTTTGTTCCCCCCCCCCCCAGGTACTACGACGTCCCCATCGCCACCCTGGACTTCTCATCCCTGTACCCCTCGATCATGATCGCCCACAACCTGTGCTACACCACCCTGCTGCCCCCTGGGGGGGCACAGAGCCACGGGTATACTGGTTATACTGGTTTATACTGGGAGAGATTGGTTATACTGGGTTATACTGGTTCTACTGGGTTATACTGGGTTACACACACTGCCATCGCCCACAACCTGTGCTACACCACCCTGCTGCCCCCTGGGGGGGCACAGACCCACGGGTATACTGGTTATACTGGTTTATACTGGGAGAGATTGGTTATACTGGGTTATACTGGTTCTACTGGGTTATACTGGGTTACACACACTGCCATCGCCCACAACCTGTGCTACACCACCCTGCTGCCCCCTGGGGGGGCACAGAGCCACGGGTATACTGGTTATACTGGTTTATACTGGGAGAGATTGGTTATACTGGGTTATACTGGTTATACTGGGTTCTACTGGGTTACACACACTGCCATCACCCACAACCTGTGCTACACCACCCTGCTGCCCCCTGGGGGGGCACAGAGCCACGGGTATACTGGTTATACTGGTTTATACTGGGAGAGATTGGTTATATTGGTTATACTGGTTATACTGGGTTCTACTGGGTTATACTGGGTTATACTGGGTTACACACACTGCCATCGCCCACAACCTGTGCTACACCACCCTGCTGCCCCCTGGGGGGGCACAGAGCCACGGGTATACTGGTTATACTGGTTTATACTGGGAGAGATTGGTTATACTGGGTTATACTGGTTATACTGGGTTCTACTGGGTTACACACACTGCCATCACCCACAACCTGTGCTACACCACCCTGCTGCCCCCTGGGGGGGCACAGAGCCACGGGTATACTGGTTATACTGGTTTATACTGGGAGAGATTGGTTATACTGGGTTATACTGGTTCTACTGGGTTATACTGGGTTCTACTGGGTTACACACACTGCCATCACCCACAACCTGTGCTACACCACCCTGCTGCCCCCTGGGGGGGCACAGAGCCACGGGTATACTGGTTATACTGGTTTATACTGGGAGAGATTGGTTATACTGGTTATACTGGGTTCTACTGGGTTCTACTGGGTTACACACACTGCCATCGCCCACAACCTGTGCTACACCACCCTGCTGCCCCCTGGGGGGGCACAGAGCCACGGGTATACTGGTTATACTGGTTTATACTGGGAGAGATTGGTTATACTGGTTATACTGGGTTCTACTGGGTTATACTGGGTTACACACACTGCCATCGCCCACAACCTGTGCTACACCACCCTGCTGCCCCCTGGGGGGGCACAGACCCACGGGTATACTGGTTATACTGGTTTATACTGGGAGAGATTGGTTATACTGGTTATACTGGTTATACTGGGTTAATACTGGGTTCTACTGGGTTCTACTGGGTTACACACACTGCCATCGCCCACAACCTGTGCTACACCACCCTGCTGCCCCCTGGGGGGGCACAGAGCCACGGGTATACTGGTTATACTGGTTTATACTGGTTATACTGGGATGGATTGGTTATACTGGGTTATACTGGGTTATACTGGGTTATACTGGGAGGGGGATTGGGAGGAGCTGGGAGGAGGACTGGGGGGTCACTGGGACATACTGGTGTATACTGGGATGGACTGGGGGGTCACTGGGATGGACTGGTGTATACTGGGATGGATTGGGGGGTTACTGGGATGCCCTGGGGGGTCACTGGGACATACTGTTGTATACTGGGATGGACTGGGGGGGGGGGTCACTGGGACATACTGGTATATACTGGGATGGACTGGGGGGTCACTGGGAGGGACTGGGATGGACTGGGGAGGGTCACTGGGACATCCTGGTGTATACTGGGATGGACTGGGGGGTCACTGGGATGGACTGGGGGGTCACTGGGATGGACTGGGGGGTTACTAGGACATACTGGTGTATACTGGGAAGAACTGGGGGGGGTCACTGGGATATACTGGTATATACTGGGACATACTGGTGTATACTGGGATGAACTGGGGGGGGTCACTGGGATGGACTGGGATGGACTGGGGAGGTCACTGGGACATACTGGGTTATACTGGGATGAACTGGGGAGGGTCACTGGGACATACTGGTATATACTGGGACATACTGGTGTATACTGGGACATACTGGTGTATACTGGGATGAACTGGGGAGGGTCACTGGGACATACTGGTGCATACTGGGATGGACTGGGGGGTCACTGGGATGGACTGGGTTGTACTGGGATGGACTGGGAGGTCACTGGGATGGACTGGAGGTTCACTGGGAGGGACTGGGGGGTCACTGGTGTATACTGGGCTGAACTGGGTTATACTGGGCTGAACTGGGTTATACTGGGCTGAACTGGGATCTCACCATGCCCCTTTTGTCCCCCCCCATTCCAGTTTGGACCCCTCCCATTTCATCCGGACCCCCACGGGGCAGCTCTTCGTGACCCCCGCGGTGAGGGGGGGGATCCTGCCCAGGGTGCTGAGGGGGCTGCTGGAGGCCAGGAGCAGGTATGGTATGGGGGATTTATAGGTTTCAGCGGGGAGGAAAGAGCAGTGGAAGAAAAACACCCTATAGAGTAGCCAGTGGGAATTATCGGGTTTTGCAGCCAAGAAAAACAAGGACAGAGATGAGGGAATCGGTTTCCAATTAATAATGATTTGATGGGTGTACGAATCATTCCTGGCCGTATACAGTTGCCGCGCTGCTCGCCTCGCACCGGCCCCGCCCCCGGCTCGCACCGGCCCCGCCCCCCGGCTCGCACCGGCCCCGCCCCCTGCTCCCACCGGCCCCGGCCCCCGGCTCGCACCAGCCCCGCCCCCCGGCTCGCGCCGCCTCTGCCGGCGCCCTCAAGTCACGCGCCCGCCTGAGGGGCCAAGCACCATTCTGTCCCCTCCCATGAGGGACAGCCCCATGAGTGGGCAGTGAGGATGACGAGGGGCGGGACAGCCCCATGAGTGGGCAGTGAGGATGACGAGGGGCGGGACAGCCCCATGAGTGGGCAGTGAGGATGACGAGGGGCGGGACAGCCCCATGAGTGGGCAGTGAGGATGACGAGGGGCGGGACAGCCTCAGGTGTGCCCAGTGAGGATGACGAGGGGCGGGACAGCCTCAGGTGTGCCCAGTGAGGATGACGAGGGGCGGGACAGCCTCAGGTGTGGGCAGTGAGGATGACGAGGGGCGGGACAGCCTCATGAGTGGGCAGTGAGGATGACGAGGGGTGGGCCCTGCTGGGCGGTTATCTGGGGCTTTTGGAGAGGGTGCTTCTTTCGGTGGGGATTTTCTAAAGAGGAGCAGTCGATTCCAAGGAGTCTCTCCAGCGGTGACAGTGGGGGCGTCTCACCGGGGCTGGGCCAAGCACCTGAGGTACCTGGATCATCGCTCAAGGAAGGGGCCGAGGGATGAGCCGTGTGCCGGGGAGCAGCGCAGGACAACAGGTAGGGGGGTGTGGGGGTGCAGGGAAGATGCAGCTCGGACTGGAGGAAGAGCTTGGAGGTTTCTTTTCTGTGTGTGCAAGTGCACATCCACCCCCGGGTCAGAGAGTCAGAGGTGTTTCTTGCACACCAGACACCACAGCCCCAGGTACCAGGAGCCTGCAGATGCTCTGCATTGCAATCCACAGCCTCCCTCAATCCTGCATGGGAAAGCAAAGGGATTTTTCCTCCTTAGGGAGGAAAACACACAACAGCAAGTGCTGTCCCAGGTGAGCTGGCCCTCAATTAGGAGTTTAAAACGCCTTCTGCATGGTTACAAAGTGCCACAAGGGGGTTGATTTTGTACTCCATCGGTGGTTTCAGAGCCAAAGTGCTCAGCAATGCCATCCCAGTTGTTTGGAGGCGCTGCTGTGGAATTGGGCTAGGGACGCTGCTGGGGCTGCGGGTGCCATGGCCACCGTCAGGTTAAAGCGTGGCAGTGGGCTCTGGAGGGGCTGCTGGAAGCTGCAGCCCGGGGTCCCAAGGCTGTGGGTGCACAGCTGGAATGTTAGGCTCTGGTCTTGTGTTTTGGAATGCTTTTTTTGGAGGGAAGGGAAGGGTGCTGCTGGGGCAGGACAGGACAGAAGGAAAGGGTGCTGCTGGGGTGGTCCAAGCCTTTTATTTTCAAGGAAGCTCCAAACTGGGTGGCAATCAGCTCCTGAAGTATCTGTGTTGGGGGTTTTCCAAATGGTTGGTTACCCAGCGCCCTTGACATGAGTGTCCTGTGTTTCCACCCACCCCTTTAGACTCCCTTTTGGGAGACAGACAAACCCAGCAAGCATCAAGGGTGGGAGTGAAGGACAGGGAACGGCAGCTCTTGGCTAACGCTGTCCCCACTGTCCCCACAGGCCCGGTTCCCAGCAGACTGCCATTTCCGGGAGCGCTTCCAGGAGAACAGCTACAACACCTACGCCTCAGCCGTGCACCGCAGCCCTGGCCAGCCCATGCCCTGAGTAGGACAGGGAGCCCCAAGCCTCCTGATCCCTGCTCCCTGGGCAAGTGTACCCTCCTACCCTTGGACAGGCTGGTAGGAGCAGTGCTGCTGCAGAAGCAATGGGGGGGGGGGGGTCTGCTCTGTGTTGTGACTTTGAGGGAGGCAGAACTTCTGTGATGGCCCAGAAAGAAGGCTCCAGCTTTGCAGCTCTGAGTGTGCCATAAATCATCCTGTCAGCCACTCCTGTTTCCAGTGGATAAATCCCAGTGGATTTATCCTCTTGGCTTCAAGCACTGGGGCACTAATTGCTGGACTCTTAAGCAGACTTCTCTACTTCTTTTGCGTAAAAGCTCTTGGTCTTGTCTTTACATCTTGCTGTATCCAGAGGGAAAACCTGCTGGGAAAATGAACAGCGACGGGGGCTCTCCTGCCTCTCTTTTTGGGAAGCTGAGGGCAGCGGGCCATGCTAGGGAAGGGGCTCTGCATTTGGGGACGTGGGGAGGTCTGGCTGCTGGCAACAAGCAAGGGGGTGGGGCTGGCTGGGGGGCCTGTGTGTGGGACCAGTGGCCTCTCTGGGGGACAGAATCCTGGAGCAGGCAGAGCAGCACTGGGATGAGCTGAGTGGTGGGTGGAGTCCCGAGAGCCAGGATGCAAGAGGATAACACAGGTCTGTGAAGTTCTCTGCCCCAGGACACCAGCGTGGTGCCTCTGAGCTCTTTGTCAGCAGGGCTAAAAAGGGCACAATTACTCCCTGTGGACCGATAGCCCAAAGTTGTCTTTCTTCTCTCTCATTCCCATTCTGACTCCTCTTTTCCTGCAGTCTTGCCTGTGGCTTAGGCAGAGCACGAGGGGGTCACTGGAACCTCAGCTCACACTACGATGGGAGCAGCATTGGAAAAAACCTCCGAGGCTCCCGTGAGGCCCGGACAGCGTGTTTGCTCTGCAGAGCTGGTGTTGGAGCCCAGCCGGGAGCCTTCAGGCTGTGCTGCCCAGGCTGCAGTGATGGGGTGCTCCCCTGGGAGTAACCCCAAACTGAGTTGAGCAGCCGAGGGGTAGCCGTGCCTTAGTGTGAGGAGCTGCACGTTGTAAGGGGTTGGGAGGCATGCTGGGATTTTTTGGGGGCTTTTTCTTGCTTTTCTCCGTTTTGACCAGTGTGGTGCTGGGGAAAAAAAGCTAGAAAGAAAACCAGTTGAAGGGAACTGTCACCTTCAGAGGAGGCGCAAATCCTCCTGGAGCTGAGGAAGGGGATGAGGGGAGTCCAGCATAATGCAGTGAGCTGCCACTGCCCCCAAGGCCCTTCTTTTGGAGGCATTTGTTGACTTTCTGAAATAAAAAAAAGCCTCCCTTTCATCTTGTTTGCAACCCTACAGCCACCCCTGCGGGTATGTGTCATGTTCCAGACCCCCAGAGGGATTTGTGTATGTCCTGTGCTGGTGGATGCAGGACATTCTTTAGCAGAAGGGAGAGGATTTGGGGAGGAGCTGTCAAGCTTGGGTGCGTCAGAAAACCCCCTTTGCCCCCCACCTTTGTGCACCCCCAGATATCCTTTGTCTCTCTTTTCTCCACCCCTTTCCTCCTCTCCTCTTCTTGACCCCTGTTTTCCCTCTGCCTTGAACTCCCCATCTTGTACCCGAAAATACAGAGAGCTACACAAAAGATGGCGGCGCCCTGACCGGAAGTCCTCCAGCCTACAACCAAGATGGTGACGCCCTGACCAGAAGTCCTCCAGCCTACAAATAAGATGGTGACGCCCTGACCGGAAGTCCTCCAGCCAACAACCAAGATGGCGACGCCCTGACCGGAAGTCATCCAGCCTACAAATAGGATGGCGGCGCCCTACCGGAAGTCCTCCAGCCTACAAATAAGATGGCGGCGCCATGACCGAAAGCAGCTCTGCTTTGGGCTTGGGGGGTTATTTCTCTTGGCTTTTAAGGCAGAGGCTTCTTTGCCACGTCTCTCTTGCTGCTTGCAATTCTTTCTTTGGCTGCTAGTGAATACATTTGAGAAGCTGTGGGGTTCTAGGATTCACTTGTTCTAAATATGGTGATTCTCTTAGTGAGCAATTGGACTCGTTCTCCAGTGCGGAGTGCAGAAGGATTTTTCTGTCAACTAATTGTTTCCTAATTTCTTTTCAAGCTCTCCTACGAACCTTGGACCGGTGGGCTTCGCCGCACTTGCTGTGGGGGCTGGAGTGAGAAGCAGCTGGAGGTGTTTGCTCTCTGCTCGGTCCCCGCCTTGCCCTCAGTTGCCTGGCCCTGCAGGTAAGCACAGCTCACCTTGGCTTTTCCGGGGCCCTTGCTGAAGGGTTTCCAAGTGTGGCCCTGAGAATTTCTGCAGGTGGAATGGATGGCTGTTTCAGAGCACTTGTCACTGGGCCGCCTGTGTTTTAACACTTGCCAGGGCAGGAGAATTGCAGCAGAAGAAGGGTAATTATTCATCTGAAGTTGTAAGCGAGTGCAGGAGAAATGCTAGGAAGACACCTGGATATGTAGTTAGGTATTTGAGTACCTTTGGCTGGTAGAAACACTCCATGGATGAGACAGAAAGGGCTGGTGCTGGAGCATGTTTAAGAAGCCAGCACAGGGAGCTTCAGTCTTCTAAAATTAGACAAAGCAGTGAGGGATGATGATGGAGTAGAACATGCTGGTGTTTTCAGCTTTGGGACTTGACTTGCTCATGGGAACAATCTGAATGAGGGAGGATGTTCTTGCTGAGAATTCCCCCTGGTAGATCTTCCCCATCTAGGATTGTATCACAGACAGTGTTCCCAATAGGCTGGAGATAAAGTTGTGAATTAGAGAGGAAGCGATGCACAACAAATGCAGGGAGAAAAGGTGGAATCGTGATGGAATTCTGGAGTGGTTCGGGTTGGAAGGGACCTTAAAGTTCATCCAGCCCCACTCCCTGAGCAGGGACACTTTCCCCTAGGCCAGGTTGCCCCTGGTCGCAGATGGCTATGGAAGTGCTGGAGGTGTTTAGGGAATGCTGATAGTTTTTCCCCCACCTCTGGCCATCGGGTCGTTAAAAAGGCTGATTCACCTCTTCCCACAGGGAAAAACGCTAGAGCAGAGGGAGGGAAGGAGCGGGGAGTACTGCAGCCCCCAGCAGCTCGGTCAGTGCTGGCTGGACTCGGGGCTGGGAAAGGTCCCTCAGTGTGAGGGCAGGTGAGAGCCCAGGGTGGCCCTGGCAGCACTGGGGCTGGGAACAAGTCCAGTGGGCAAAAGAATGGACCCTGGAGAGCTGGGTAAACAGCTGGAGGAGTTTCAAGGAGAAGCAGGAAACTGGACAAGTTGCAGCAGCTCCTTCTGTGTGTGTTTAGAACCACCTCTAGTGCAGCCACGAGTGAGGTGGAAAATGAACCTCAGGAGGCTGGGAATGAGTCCCACAAACTGCTTACAGTGGGATTGAGTCTTCCCAAGAGCCTGAAAAGCTTTACTTTAGTTCGGCTTTATAAACTGCAAACTGAAGTGATTGTCGAGGTGATGGCCCTTGCTGTCCTGTGTCTTTGGTGAGGTGTTGACTCAGTACCTTTATTGGAGCTGATGTGGATGAACGGGTGCTCCTTTTTTTTTGCCTTTAAGGTCCTGGTTTCTTCCATTCTTCTACCAGCTTCTCCATCCAGGAGATGGAATTCCAGTGCTACAGTATAGATAACTCGTTGTGCTCCCCAAAGGAGCCTTTCTGCCTTCGGGACAAGTTGTGGTGCCACTGGAGCTGCTGGGAGAAGCAGAGGGTTGGCAGTGACAGGCCTGGAATGCTGTTGCTGTGGCACAGATGCTGCTCCCTGGCAGGTTCTTGGGTTGGATTCCTTGGCTGCCACTTGGCATGGCTTGGAAGGGCCTCAGTTGTGTAGGGAACAAAACGTGGGATAGGGAAGCAAAGCAGGGGAGGCTCTGGTTTCAGAGAGAATCATTAAATTTTCTCTTTCTGCAGGGACATTGACCCGGTCCAGCTGTGGCAAGAAGAACAAGTGGGCCATGAAAGTTTGGAGCAGTCTGGAAGGTTCCTCATGCCCAAAAGATCCTGGCAAGTGCAGCACTGGAAGAGCACGGAATAATGAAAAGTGCCTCAGTTCTCCTGAAGCTCAACTTTGTAAAATATTCATGAAGATAAAATTCTAGTGTAACGAGCTGTTGGGTCCCAAATACTCTTGGAGGGAGAGGCAGAAACTCCCACTGCTGCTGGGGCTGAACTGCTTGCAGTGAGCAGGTAGGACTTGGCCCTGATGCCTGAGTGCTTTCCAGTCCCCCAGGATGGATCCCAACTGGCAGAACCCTGGCTCCATAACTTAAGGAGAGGGTGTTCCTGCAAGCCCAGCTGCTATGTTGGTGATCCTGTGTGCACCTCTTGCCCTGGCCTGCTGTGAATGTATTTGTGTTGCAGCTCAGTAATGTCCCAATAAAGTGGTGATTGTGTGATTTTGGTGTCAGTTCCTCTCCATTCCCCTCCCCTCTTCCCGTTTCCTGGCGGCTGCATCACTGACTTGTGTTTAAATAAACTCTTTCCCTGCAGCAGTTCTGTGCTGCTCTCAGAGAGGGGGGAGCTGAGGTCCCTGAGCAAAGGGCAAAGGGATCTATCCGAGCCTGGCTCGTGCTCCCCCCTGCATTCCTGCAGCATCCCGTGTTTGCAGTTGCCATCACTGCTGGACATACAGCCTGTTCCTTAACAAACCCCTTACCTTTTCTCTTTCCATATCTCTCCTCTCACCTCCCCTCTTTTGATGCTCCAGGTGCCAAGGCCCCTGTTTTTGAGGGGCATCCCTGCTCTGCTGCCCTCCCACCCCATTCTTTATAAATCAAGAGCCAGGATCCTCAAGAACAGAGAGGGCTGCAGGGAATCAGTGGCAATGCCTGCCTGTGTCTCCCTGTGTTCCCTGCAGTTCTCCTGCTTGTTGTGCCCTGGGCTGGAGAGCCCTGCCTGGCGTGTTTCTTGGAGGAGAGCAATGTTATTCCATTTGTCCCAAAGGTGTGTTGGTGGGCACTCGTTTTCTGACAGGCAGTGCCCTTTTCCTGTTGCCTTTCCCAAGTTTTCCCAAGTGCTGCTCAGCATGGGCTTTGGTTTGCTGAGACAGTGATTGCCTGGAGGAAGGGGATCCTTGGCCTCAGTTGCCCACCTCGGGTGAGTGGGACAGAATTGGCGTGAGGTCACTCCTGAGCCTCCTGTTTTCCAGTCTAAAGAACCCTAGCTCCCTCAGCCTCTCCTCATAGGACTTGTGCTTGAGTCCCTTCACTAGCCTCCTTGCTCTTCTCTGGCCCTGCTCCAGCACCTCAATGTCCTTCCTTAAATTAGGGGCCCAGAACTGAACACAATACTCAAGGTGTGGCCTCACCATTGCTGAGTACAGGGGAAGGATCACTTCCCTGCTCCTGCTGCCACACTGTTCTTGACGCAGGCCAGGATGCCATTGGCCTTCTTGGCCCCCTGGGCACACTCTGGCTCATGTTCAGCCTCCTGTCAATCAGCACCCCCACATCATTTTCTGCCTGGCTGCTCTCCAGCCACTCTGTCCCCAGCCTGTAGCGCTGCAGGGGTTGTTGTGGCCAAAGTGCAGGACCCGGCCCTTGGCCTTGTTGACCCTCATCCCACTGGAATCAGCCCAAGTCTCCAGTCTATCCAGGTCCCTCTACAGAGCCTTCCTACCCTCCAGCAGATTGACACTCCCTTCCAATTTAGTTTCGTCTGCAAATTTGCTAACGACGGACCCAATCCCCTCATCTAAATCACTCATAAAGATGTTAAACAGGACTGGGCCTAGCACTGATCCCTGGGGGACACCACTGTTGACCAGCCGCCAGCTGGATGCAGTCCCATGCACCAATAGTCTCTGGGCCCATCCCTCCAGCCAGCTCTTAAACCAGTAGAGAGTGCACCTGTCCAAGCTTTCCCAGGAGTATATTATGGGAGACAGCGTGAAAGGCTTTGCTGAAGTCCAGATAGACACATCTACAGCCTTGCCCTCGTCCGCCAGGAAGGTCAGCTGATCATAAAAGGAGATCAGGTTGATCAGAGAGCATGTTGCGGCGCTCTGTATTAAATCTTGGCTTAATGTTAAACCTGTGAGCGAGGTGAGGGGGGGCGTCTGAGCAGGGCCAGAGGCAGTTCCGAAGAGGGCTGCCCTGGGGGTGCCTTCCACCGTGGGGTCGCAGCCACGCGACCCTACCGCTGTGGTGCTGGGAAGAAAAGGCTGGAAAAGAAAGACTGGGAGTGGCTTCCCGATTCGCTTTACAGACATTTGCCACCTTCAGAAGAGGGATGAGCCCTGTTGCGGGGAGCAGCACAGGACAACAGGTAGGGGAGTGGGGGGTGCAGGGAAGATACAGCTTCGACTGGAGGAAGAGCTTGGAAGAGCTTTTCTTGATATGAACATGCAAAGCAGGGAGTTAGGTGAATTATAAGCACTCTCGGTGCTCGGGCATGTTAGTCATGACTTAGGGGAGGGACTAGCTTTCCTGAGCACCAAAAGTTCCAATTAATTGCCTCTCTCAGGAGCAGTCGGGAGAAGTGTCTACTGTGGGGCTGGGCTACAAAGAAAGGCACCTGAAACTGCTGTGGGAAGCTTACTGTTGTAAGAAGACAGTAGTTTCCACTAATAGTTTTGCTTCTAAAAATAGGGAGTTTTGTTTTCTCTGCGCACAAACCCTGCCGGTACTTGTTAAACTCACTTTCTAAGTTATGCATTGCTGGATAAACCCTTGCCTCTTTCCCTTTTCCTAGAGGAACGATTAGTCTTACCTCGGAAGCAAGAGAATGTTCTGGTGTGTGTGCTTTTGTCACTGTTTCCCCCAACTCATCTTCGAGCTTTACTCGGTTCTGCGTGTAATTTTTTTGGCACTGTGGGAGCGGCACAACTTGCCCTAATATTGGCCTGTTTCATTCTCTGTGCAAAGGGACATGTTTTAGCAAGTGTGATGTTGCCCGGTGCCACCTGCAGAGCTCTCTGGCTGCCTGAGCCCTCTTTTCCTGTTGCTTTTCTTTTGTGGCTGTAATTGGCAGCTGGATATCTTAAGAAGAGCTGTTAAGTTCCTTGCCTGTGTAAATGTGCTGGTAATACCACGGAGGGAAATGCTTGAAGGAATAGCCATTAACGGCTATAGGTAGAAATTCTGAAGGAAGAATATCCATAAGAGGAAGGAAATAGCAAGTGTCCAAGTACTTGGCTGTTTTGAAGGCATCAAAGTTTTATTGCCCCGTGTTGTTTGGCACAGTGTTGTGAGCGGATGGTTTTGGGGAACAGATTTGGAGGAAAATCAGTATTGGTTGTATGAGGCCAAAAGTGTCCCTTTGTGTGTCTTCTGCTGCAGGAATCCCATCAGTGGGGCTGCCGTTCCCACTCTTGGCATTGCCGTGGCTGTGCTGCTCTACTCAGATCTGATGGGTGGGTCAGGGGTGCTGGATGGCTCTGTGAGAATGGTGAGGTGGGGGTGCCCATCCTTAGGGTTACACTGTGGGTCAGGAGCATTTTTGGTTTTGCTGTTGCAAGATGGAAGAGTGTGTTTTTTAAATCCAAGGACAGCCAAAAGCTAGGAGAGATCCAAAGCAGGTGTGGTGGCACAACAGCAGTTTTTAAAAGTCTTAACCCTTAGAGAAATGGCCAGGGAAAATGGTCCCTTGTTTACGAGGAGAGGAGGTTTGCTGTACTAACTGACCAGAATACTCACCTTAGGATGTGCAGGGTGAGGAAATCTTGGTTCTGTGTAGGCTTGAGAAAACGTGGATAGGTACCCGTGTGTGGCATCTGCACAGATGTAGGAAAGGAGATCTGTGACTTTCAAGCTGCCAGGGAGTCAAAATATTGTGCGATTGTCTGAAAAAGGCAAAAGCTCTGTCGATCTCTATTGACACCTGTACCAATAGAGATGGAAAATACTTTTCCTCCTCTCAGCTGAAAACCTCACAAACCTCAGCAAAAGTTTGAGAAGGACAGCATTTTGCATAAGAGATAATCAGGTTTTTTTTGAGGTAAAATCTAGGTAACCTAGCGATGAAATGAATATTTTGGGCCTAAAATCAGAGGTAACCTATCAGGGACGGTATATTTTGAGTGTAATAGCTCAGATAGGTGTTCGGGGTTACCTGGATGAGGAAGAGGAGTGAAGAAGTTGGAAGGAAGCAATGTCTGGCAAAACAGGGCAGACAGCATCAGACAAACGGACTGTTTTTTAGACTGTGAGCTCTCTCTCTTGCTAGGGGAGAGCAGGTTTCTCTGATTGGCTAAAGTCCAGTTAAAGGCAGTTAGTTTTCCCAATTAAGAACTTAGTAGTCATCTAAAGTTGCAAGTATCCCCTATTATGTATATCAATCTTAAATCCTATCCAATGCCCTGTCCGTTTATATATACCTATCCTCTTTTTAGCGAACCTTATCTGCCTCCAAAAATCCTCCATTTTGTAAAATAAAGTTACATCAGCCTTAGCATCCACAGCTGGTGTCTCTGTGTGATTTGACCCTTGAGCTCATCCGACACACCACCGGGAAAAATGAGAGAAACTGCAGCTCAGCTGTGAACCCCCGCTGGTCTGAGTGATCCAGAAACCCCAAACTGTGATAGTCTTTTCCATAGGAAGGAAAGCATGTAGCCATGTGATTGAAGGTGTAGATGACAGGCTGCCCAGGGGAGGTAAAGGACAGCAAGACTTGTCTGTCCTGACCCTTTCTGTACAAATGGGTAAAAGAGGCCACGGGCACAAGTGTAGAGAAGAGCCAGGTGAACACTAACGAGCAAGATGAGCGTGGACTCTTGGACAGAAGTAGATGTTCCTTTTCTCGTGAGATACAAACATGCCTGGCATTTTGTGACAAAGTAGGGTGGTCTCGGGCTGCCCTTGTGAGTAATGCCAAAGTATTACAGGACTCAGCGATGGAGCATGTGCCTTTTCTCTTTGCAGATGCTGCCCAGGTCACCTTTGGAAAGAGAGGAGAATTCGAGGTGAGTCGGGCAGTGGCAGGAGGAGCAGGGGTGCACTGAGCTTTCCAAAATGCCAAGTAACTTTGTCCGTCGCTCACCCGGGTATCCCGTGCGATGCCAGACGCAGCCTCCGGCATCGGCAGAGGTGGCAGGACTCCGTGCAGCTGGGGGAGTGTGAGTATGGGAATTGTTGGGGTTCGGCTGAGCTGCTGCAAAACTCCTGAAGCGATTGTGGTTTTCTTTCATTTAGCTGAAAAGGAGAATAAGGAAATATCTACAGGAAACTCTGAGGTAGCCGAGACAACCTTCCTTTGTGTTGAAGAAGGATTTGCCCCCCCAGCTGTCAAAAAGATAAGTGGAGGGCTGTGACCTGGAGATGGGAGGAGAGCAGGGTTGGGAATTTCTGGGATAGATTTAGAAATTGGCATAAGGAGAGAGGGATGTCCAGTAACAGGTCCCTAGTGCACAACGGGGGAGTGGCTTACTTTGGAGCACGACGCCGGGCCGTGCAGGGCAGAGCAGTTCCGGTTTGTGTCGCACAGTTTGTCTGGTCCGTCTCTTGGGTTCCTCGGATCAGCCGTCTCTGCTTTTTGCTCCGAAGGGGCTTAAGGGAAGTGTGAGGTGTCACCCCCGAGGTCTGGAACGTCTCCTCGGCATGGTGCCGATATCGTCCGCTCCTTGACTTGCAATCTTGCATCGGAATCGCATCTTGGAATTTTACAGTCAGGTGTCCTCTCTGGCCACGTTTCAAGCTGTGTCGTCAGCCATCTTCCCAGTCTTACATCCCGAACGTAGCGTTCTCACGCGTCCCTCTTTGCAGTTTTGACAGGCCCTTCTTGTCCAAGGTAGTTCTCTTTGAGCCTTTCTAGAGGTTGCTGTAGGGCATTTTTAGCTCAGAGGCACAGTTGCCTAGGTCATGTCTCTCAACAGCATCTCGGTTCTCGGAGTTCTGCTTCTCACCGAGAGCTTTCTCTCATCATCACGCTGCACGTTTGTAACGTTACGTGTCAGGTGTTCGTGTGCTCGACCGAAGCTGCTCCGCTCTGATGTTAGACAAAAGGTTGGGCGGTTGCAGGTGTGTGATTTCATAAAAGTTGCAGGTAATCCAACCGTAGAGGCCGAGGGTAAGCCTTTTCTTCCCTAAGAGGAAAGGGGCTTTGTTCCCTTGTAGGAGTCCCGTGCTGAAATTGCCAGTCTGACTGCCAAAACTGAACACAAACAAAGATTGCTCCGAGACAAAGGTTCCATCACAGAAAGCTGCTGCTGTCCATGCAGTATCCAGGCAGGCCTACAACCTGGCCTACTTAACCCGTGGGTAAGCACTGTCTTTCCCGGGAGAATTTGCTGTCGTTCACTCATAGTAATCCTACACCGAAATTGCCAGTCTGACCCCAAAGTTGAATACGGACGAGGATTCCTCCAAAACAAGAGGTGCAAGGACAGAAAGCTCCTGATGCCCAGGGAGTGTCCAGGCTGGGCCACCAACTGCACCAAGGACCCCGTCTGTAAACACTTTCTTTCCTGGGGGAAAAGGCTGTTGTTCGCATGGAGGAGTCCTGTGCTGAATTGGCCAGTCTGACTGCAAAATTGAATACAAACAAAATTCATCCCAAACCGAAGGGTTCAGGACAGAAACCTACTGCTGCCAATGGATTGCCCAGGCTGGCCCACCAGCTGCACCCGAGAGCCCGAGGGTAAGCACTCTCTTTCCCGGGAGAAGAGGCTGTTGTTCGCTTGCAGGAATCCTACACTGAAATTACCAGTCAGTCTTCAAAATTGAATACAGAAAAGATTGCTCAAGGAAAGAAGGTGGCTGGACAGAAAGCTCCTGATGCCAATGGAGTGTGGAGGCTGGCCTACAACCTGGACCTTTGACGCCGAGCTTAAGCACTTTCATTCCCAGGAGAAAGGGCTGTTGTTCGCTCCGAGATAACCCGTGTTGAAAGTGCCAGTCTGAGTCCAAAATTGAACACGGAAGAAGATTGGTCCCAGATAAAAGGTGCCAATAGAGAAATCTCTCGGTGCCCATGGAGTGCCCAGGCTGGTCCACCAAATACTCATAACAGCCAAAGGCTACAGGCTTTCTTTCCTGGGAGAAAGGGCTGTTGTTCTCCTGCAAAAGTCCAGCAGTGAAACTGCCAGTCTGACTGCCAAAATTGAATACAAACAAAGGATCTTCCCAAGCTGAAAGTGGCTGGGCAGAACAATCCTGCTATCCACGGAGGGCCCAGGCTGGCCTACAAACCGGACCCTTGGAAAGGCAGTAAGCACTTTCTTTCCTGGGACAAGAGCCTTTCGTTCGCTCGAAGGAATCCTGTGCTAAAATTGCCAGTGTGACTCTAAAATTCAAGATGAGCAAAGATTCCTCCTAGACAAGAGGTGTAATGAGAGAAAGATCCTGCTGCCTGTGGATTGCCCAGGCTGGCCTTCAAACTGAACTCGAAACTCTGAGGGTAAGCACTCCCTTTCCCGGGAGAAAGGACTGTCGTTCGCTTCCAAGAGCGCTACGCTGGAATTGCAAACCTGAATGCCAAAATTGAATACTAACAAAGGTTTCTCCCAGAGAGAAAGCGATTGGGGCAAAAGCTCCTGCTGCCTGTGGAGTGCCCAGAAGGGCCTAAAACCCAGGCCCTTGACCCCGAGAGTGAGCACTTTCCCGGAATAAAGGACTGTCCTTTGCTCTCAGGAGTCCTTTGCTGAAATAGCAAGTGTGACTAATGAACTTAAAAAGAGATGTAGATTTCTCCGAGGGAGAAGGTGGCAAGACAGAAAGGTTCTGCTGCCAATGGAGGGCCCAGGCTGGCCCACTAACTGCACCTGAGAGCCCAAGGGTAAGCACTTTCTTTCCTGGGGGAAAGGGCTTTTTTCACTTTAAAAAATCCTGCGCTCACATTGCCAGTCTGACTTAAAAATTCATTACAAACAAAGATTCGTCCCAGAAAAAAGGTGCAAGGACAGAAAGCTGCTGCCCATGGAATGCCCAGGCTGGCCAAACAAGTGCACCTGAGGCTCCGAGGGTAAGCAGTATTTTTCCCGGGAGAAAGAGCTGTCGTCCGCTTGCAGGAATCCTGCTCCAAAATTACCAGTCTGAATGCCAAAATTAAGTATGGACAAAGATTCCTGCCAGGCAAGAGGTGCCATCAAAGAAAGCTCCTGCTTCCAATGGAGTGCCCAGGCTTGCCCACAACCCGAACATTTTACCCTGAGGGTAAGCGTTTTGTTTTCTGGGATAAAGGGCTCTTGTTCACTTGCAGGAATTCTGTGATGAAATTTCCAGTCTGACTCCAAAATCGAATACGGACAAAGATCGCTCTCAGACTGAAGGTGGCTGGACAGATAGCTCCTGCTGCCCATAAAATTCCAAGGCTGGCCCAGCAATTATACCCGATATCTCAAGGGTTGGCACTCGCCTTCCTGGGAGAAAGGGCTTTTGTGCACTTGCAGATGTCCTGCTCTGAAATTGCCGGTCTGATTCCAATATAAAGTACGAATGAAGATTCCTCCCAGACAAGGTATGCCAACACACAAAGCTCTCTCCTTTGGTGGGCTCAGCCTTTCCCACTAACTACTCCCAACAGCCCAGTTCTGTGGGAAAGGGCTGTCGTTTGGTTTTCAGAGAGTAGTGCCGATCATCACAGTATGACCGTCTAAGGCGTACACGTATCAACATACTCTCCATACAGAAGAGGCAAGGACAAAAATGAGTGGCTGCCCCATGCACTGACACGGGTCACCCTTCACCTGCATTAGAGTACTTGTGGCTACTAGCTGCCTTTCATGCGGAAATGGTCTGCGATTTGCTCGCAGGAGCCCCGTGCCGATATTGTCAGTCTGCCATCCAACATTGAATATGGACTAAGAATCCTCCCAGAGAAAGGGTGTCACCGCAGCAAGTTCTTGCTGTCCATGGAAGGGTAGGCTGGTCTATCAATTGCACCTTAAATCCCAAGGGTAAGGGCTTTCTTTCCTGGGGGAAAGGGTTGTTGTTACCTTGCAGGAACCCTGCACTGCAACTGCCCGTCCAGTTCCAAATGGAACAAGGACCAAGATTCCTCCCAGACAAAAGGTGACAGGATAGAACGTTCTCACTGCCCATGGACTGTCAAGGGTGTCTAATTAACACACTTGAGATCCTGAGGGTAAGGGCTTTTTGTCCTAGGGGAAATAGGATACTATTTGCTTGCAGGAGTCGTGGACTGAGATAGGTGGTTTGACTCGTCAAATTGAATACGGATGAACGTTCCTCTCAGACAGACGGTGCCACTACAGAAAGCTCTTGCTGCCGATGGAGGCACCCACCAGCTGCCGTTGAGAGACAGAAGGTAAGGACTTTTTTACCTGGGGTAACAGTGTCTCATTTGATTGAAGGAGATCTGTACTGGATATCCCAGTCTGAGCTCCCAGAGCAAACATAGTCAACATTCCTCTCAGGCAAAAGGTGCCACCTCAGAAAGCTGTTGCTGCCCATGGAGGGCCAGAGGTATCCCACCACCTGCACCTGAGACCCATAGGGTATGGGTTTTCTTTTCCTGTAGTTAAGATCTGTTCTTTTTTTGCAGGAGTGTTGCATCGAGATAGCTGCTAAGGTTCCTGAAATTGAACAGGGATGAAGATTTCTCCCAGACAAAAAGTCTAAAGGACAGAGCACTCTTGCCACTCTTGGAATTTACTGGGTCTCTCACCAGTTACACCTGAGACCCTGAGGGTACAGGCTTCCTTATTCGGGGAAAGATCTGTTTTTTTCTCTCCGCTGACCGGGACCAAAATTGCAGTACAACTCCCTAAACGGAATATGGACAAAGGTCGCTCTGAAACAAAAGGTCCCAGACCCGGATGATTTTCCTGCACGGGCAAATGCAGGGGTCTCTCACTAACTAGACTTGAGACCTTGAATATAAGACCTTTTTTTGCTGGGAACAGAGGGCTGTCATTTATTGGAAACAGCTGGGCTGTTGACAACTTAAGCCTTGAATTTAATCAGTTACAGCTCTGAGATTGTAAAAGAATGTAAACAGCACCAAGGCAGGAGAGCAGAAAGGGAAGAAAAACTACAGTAAATAATAGGCATCGTTTTGAGCTTCGCCAGCACACAACAGGACCACGACTGCCAATCAAAAGACTAAGCGCTGCACGCGAAGAGAAACAACCGACCAATTATAGCGCGTATACCCACAGAGGCAAGAAAAGACTATAAAGCTAAGCCTGCCATTCCTAAAGTGCCTGTCGCCTGCCAGCCGACCGAGCATTTCTTTTGTCCTCCTCAGCCGTTCCCTCGCAGGAGTCCTCCGGCAAAGCAGGCGGCGGGACTCGGGAAATTGAAGTCGTACGAAGATTCCCTCCGGATACAAGGTGTCGGGACCGTGAGCTCTCATTTCCAACAGAGCGCTTTGCAACCTACACCTGATAACCAGAGGGCAAGGGCTTTCTTTTTCTGGGGGAACGGCGTTTTGTGCACTAGCAGGAGTCCCACCCCAAACTCAGATGTTCAATTTAGACACGGGAATGCTTCTGAGGATTCCTCCCAGGCAAACGGTGCGAGGGCAGAAAGTTGTCGCCGCTCCCAGAGAGTCACACCGCCCGCCTTTTTGACTGAAGCAAAACGAGGCTCTAGAACTGTAAATCGAAGCATCTTACTGCAAAATCCACTGTTCTCTTCCCCCCCCGCTTTCTCTACCTCACTCAAAAAAGATTTTGTTCCGTACAAATTCTGCAGACCTAGAAACCAACAGGTACATTGCACAAAGAGCCCAGAGGTAATAAATTATAGCCAAACAGGCTAAGGTAGATATTTGAATAGGTAAAATAGGCCCGAAGCCAAGGGTTTTTCCAAGCTCCAACGGATAGAACATGAAACAATGGAAAGTACAGAAGGTCTCCGGGGTCACCCAAAAATGAGGAATAAATTTGAGACCCTATGATGAAGTGAAGGCAGGATGTATCACCATGATATTCCTCAGAAGAAAGACCACGCCTCAAACTTCACCCTGACATATAGTAATCCAATAATACAATAACATGGGTACGTATATGAATATGTTGTAATCGTAATTAGAAACTGTATAAATTGCGTGTTTTTACTCAATAATTTCGGAGCTCTTTTTGCCCAGCCGAGCCGGAGAGCTGCATGACGTCGCCTAATAAATACCTGCTGTTTAAAGGCATCAAACTCTGTCTCTAAGCAGTTTTTACTGTGTAATTTGCTTAGGAATGGTAAGGTGCTTTTGTAATTTGATGGGGGTTTTCTGGTGTTTGGGGGGTTTTTAGGAGCATTTTGTCGTTTGGGGTTTCCTGATGGTTTCAAATATAATTTGGTGTTGTGATCTGATCTGGTCCTTATCCCTCCTAGCAGTCTCTATCCACATTTTGCACCAAAAATGTTTTGCGTTTACTCTGGGCCAATTTTCTCTCACCCTCCACAAATCTAACTAGGCAAAAATGCTCTATATTTACAGCAGTGCTTCCCTATTCTTGTATCAGTTTAGAAAGAGCAGCAGTCTCACAACGGTTTAAACTAGTTCAGACCGGTTCAGACCGGTTAAGACTTGGTTAGGGTTCGGGTTCGGGTTCGGGTTAGGGTTAGGGTTAGGGTTCGGGTTCGGGTTCGGGTTCGGGTTCCGGTTCGGGTTAGGGTTAGGGTTAGGGTTAGGGTTAGGGTTAAGATTAAGGATAGGGTTAGGGTTAGGGTTAGGGTTAGGGTTCGGGCTCGGGTTAGGGTTCGGGTTCGGGTTAGGGTTCGCGTTAGGGTTCGGGTTAGGGTTAGGGTTAGGGTTCGGGTTCGGGTTAGGGTTAGGGTTAGGGTTAGGGTTTAGGGTTAGGGTTAGGGTTAGGGTTAGGGTTAGGGTTAGGGTTAGGGTTAGGGTTAGGGTTTAGGGTTAGGGTTAGGGTTAGGGTTAGGGTTAGGGTTAGCGTTAGTGTTATGGTTAGGGTTAGGGTAAGCAGTATTTTTCCGGGGAGAAAGAGCTGTCGTCCGCTTGCAGGGATCCTGCGCCAAAATTACCAGTCTGAATGCCGAAATTAAGTATGGACAAAGATTCCTGCCAGGCAAGAGGTGCCATCAAAGAAAGCTCCTGCTTCCAATGGAGTGCCCAGGCTTGCCCACAACCCGGACATTTTACCCTAAGGGTAAGCGTTTTGTTTTCTGGGATAAAGGGCTGTTGTTCACTTGCAGGAATTCTGTGATGAAATTTCCAGTCTGACTCCAAAATCGAATACGGACAAAGATCGCTCTCAGACTGAAGGTGGCTGGACAGATAACTCCTGCTGCCCATAGAGTTCCAAGGCTGGCCCACCAATTGTACCCGATATCTCAAGGGTTGGCACTCGCCTTCCTGGGAGAAAGGGCTTTTGTGCACTTGCAGATGTCCTGCTCTGAAATTGCCGGTCTGATTCCAATATAAAGTACGAATGAAGATTCCTCCCAGACAAGATGTGCCAACACACAAAGCTCTCTCCTTTCGTGGGCTCAGCCTTTCCCACTAACTACTCCTAACAGCCCAGTTCTGTGGGAAAGGGCTGTCGTTTGGTTTTCAGAGAGTAGTGCCGATCATCACAGTATGACCGTCTAAGGCGTACACGTATCAACATACTCTCCATACAGAAGAGGCAAGGACAAAAATGAGTGGCTGCCCCATGCACTGTCACGGGTCTCCTTTCACCTGCATTAGAGTACTTGTGGCTACTAGCTGCCTTTCATGCGGAAATGGTCTGCGATTTGCTCGCAGGAGCCCCGTGCCGATATTGTCAGTCTGCCTCCAACATTGAATATGGACTAAGAATCCTCCCAGAGAAAGGGTGTCACCGCAGCAAGTTCTTGCTGTCCATGGAAGGGTAGGCTGGTCTATCAATTGCACCTTAGATCCCAAGGTTAAGGGCTTTCTTTTCTGGGGTAAAGGGTTGTTGTTACCTTGCAGGAACCCTGCACTGCAACTGCCCGTCCAGTTCCAAATGGAACAAGGACCAAGATTCCTCCCAGACAAAAGGTGACAGGATAGAACGTTCTCACTGCCCATGAACTGTCAAGGGTGTCTAATTAACACACTTGAGATCCTGAGGGTAAGGGCTTTTTGTCCTAGGGGAAATAGGATACTATTTGCTTGCAGGAGTCGTGGACTGAGATAGGTGGTTTGACTCGTCAAATTGAATACGGATGAACGTTCCTCTCACACAGAAGGTGCCACTACAGAAAGCTCTTGCTGCCGATGGAGGCACCCACCAGCTGCCGTTGAGAGACAGAAGGTAACGGCTTTTTTACCTGGGGTAACAGTGTCTCATTTGATTGAAGGAGATCTGTACTGGATATCCCAGTCTGAGCTCCCAGAGCAAACATAGTCAACATTCCTCTCAGGCAAAAGGTGCCACCTCAGAAAGCTGTTGCTGCCCATGGAGGGCCAGAGGTATCCCACCACCTGCACCTGAGACCCATAGGGTATGGGTTTTCTTTTCCTGTAGTTAAGATCTGTTCTTTTTTTGCAGGAGTGCTGCATCGAGATAGCTGCTTAGGTTCCTGAAATTGAACAGGGATGAAGATTTCTCCCAGACAAAAAGTCTAAAGGACAGAGCACTCTTGCCACTCTTGGAATTTACTGGGTCTCTCACCAGTTACACCTGAGACCCTGAGGGTACAGGCTTCCTTATTCGGGGAAAGATCTGTTTTTTTCTCTCCGCTGACCGGGACCAAAATTGCAGTACAACTCCCTAAACGGAATATGGACAAAGGTCGCTCTGAAACAAAAGGTCCCAGACCCGGATGATTTTCCTGCACGGGCAAATGCAGGGGTCTCTCACTAACTAGACTTGAGACCTTGAATATAAGACCTTTTTTTGCTGGGAACAGAGGGCTGTCATTTATTGGAAACAGCTGGGCTGTTGACAACTTAAGCCTTGAATTTAATCAGTTACAGCTCTGAGATTGTAAAAGAATGTAAACAGCACCAAGGCAGGAGAGCAGAAAGGGAAGAAAAACTACAGTAAATAATAGGCATCGTTTTGAGCTTCGCCAGCACACAACAGGACCACGACTGCCAATCAAAAGACTAAGCGCTGCACGCGAAGAGAAACAACCGACCAATTATAGCGCGTATACCCACAGAGGCAAGAAAAGACTATAAAGCTAAGCCTGCCATTCCTAAAGTGCCTGTCGCCTGCCAGCCGACCGAGCATTTCTTTTGTCCTCCGCAGCCGTTCCCTCGCAGGAGTCCTCCGGCAAAGCAGGCGGCGGGACTCGGGAAATTGAAGTCGTACGAAGATTCCCTCCGGATACAAGGTGTCGGGACCGTGAGCTCTCATTTCCCACAGAGCGCTTTGCAACCTACACCTGATAACCAGAGGGTAAGGGCTTTCTTTTTCTGGTGGAACGGCGTTTTGTGCACTAGCAGGAGTCCCACCCCAAACTCAGATGTTCAATTTAGACACGGGAATGCTTCTGAGGATTCCTCCCAGGCAAACGGTGCGAGGGCAGAAAGTTGTCGCCGCTCCCAGAGAGTCACACCGCCCGCCTTTTTGACTGAAGCAAAACGAGGCTCTAGAACTGTAAATCGAAGCATCTTACTGCAAAATCCACTGTTCTCTTCCCCCCCCGCTTTCTCTACCTCACTCAAAAAAGATTTTGTTCCGTACAAATTCTGCAGACCAAGAAACCAACAGGTACATTGCACAAAGAGCCCAGAGGTAATAAATTATAGCCAAAAAGGCTAAGGTAGATATTTGAATAGGTAAAATAGGCCCGAAGCCAAGGGTTTTTCCAAGCTCCAACGGATAGAACATGAAACAATGGAAAGTACAGAAGGTCTCCGGGGTCACCCAAAAATGAGGAATAAATTTGAGACCCTATGATGAAGTGAAGGCAGGATGTATCACCATGATATTCCTCAGAAGAAAGACCACGCCTCAAACTCCACCCTGACATATAGTAATCCAATAATACAATAACATGGGTACATATATGAATATGTTGTAATCGTAATTAGAAACTGTATAAATTGCGTGTTTTTACTCAATAATTTCGGAGCTCTTTTTGCCCAGCCGAGCCGGAGAGCTGCATGACGTCGCCTAATAAATACCTGCTGTTTAAAGGCATCAAACTCTGTCTCTAAGCAGTTTTTACTGTGTAATTTGCTTAGGAATGGTAAAGTGCTTTTGTAATTTGATGGGGGTTTTCTGGTGTTTGGGGGGTTTTTAGGAGCATTTTGTCGTTTGGGGTTTCCTGACGGTTTCAAATATAATTTGGTGTTGTGATCTGATCTGGTCCTTATCCCTCCTAGCAGTCTCTATCCACATTTTGCACCAAAAATGTTTTGCGTTTACTCTGGGCCAATTTTCTCTCACCCTCCACAAATCTAACTAGGCAATAATGCTCTATATTTACAGCAGTGCTTCCCTATGCTTGTATCAGTTTAGAAAGAGCAGCAGTCTCACAACGGTTTAAACTAGTTCAGACCGGTTCAGACCGGTTCAGACTTGGTTAGGGTTAGGGTTAGGGTTAGGGTTTAGGGTTAGGGTTTAGGGTTAGGGTTAGGGTTAGGGTTAGGGTTAGGGGTTAGGGTTAGGGTTAGGGTTAGGGTTAGGGTTAGGGTTAGGGTTAGGGTTAGGGTTAGGGTTAGGGTTAGGGTTAGGGTTAGGGTTAGGGTTAGGGTTAGGGTTAGGGTTAGGGTTAGGGTTAGGGTTAGGGTTAGGGTTAGGGTTAGGGTTAGGGTTAGGGTTAGGGTTAGGGTTAGGGTTAGGGTTAGGGTTAGGGTTAGGGTTAGGGTTAGGGTTAGGGTTAGGGTTAGGGTTAGGGTTAGGGTTAGGGTTAGGGTTAGGGTTAGGGTTAGGGTTAGGGTTAGGGTTAGGGTTAGGGTTAGGGTTAGGGTTAGGGTTAGGGTTAGGGTTAGGGTTAGGGTTAGGGTTAGGGTTAGGGTTAGGGTTAGGGTTAGGGTTAGGGTTAGGGTTAGGGTTAGGGTTAGGGTTAGGGTTAGGGTTAGGGTTAGGGTTAGGGTTAGGGTTAGGGTTAGGGTTAGGGTTAGGGTTAGGGTTAGGGTTAGGGTTAGGGTTAGGGTTAGGGTTAGGGTTAGGGTTAGGGTTAGGGTTAGGGTTAGGGTTAGGGTTAGGGTTAGGGTTAGGGTTAGGGTTAGGGTTAGGGTTAGGGTTAGGGTTAGGGTTAGGGTTAGGGTTAGGGTTAGGGTTAGGGTTAGGGTTAGGGTTAGGGTTAGGGTTAGGGTTAGGGTTAGGGTTAGGGTTAGGGTTAGGGTTAGGGTTAGGGTTAGGGTTAGGGTTAGGGTTAGGGTTAGGGTTAGGGTTAGGGTTAGGGTTAGGGTTAGGGTTAGGGTTAGGGTTAGGGTTAGGGTTAGGGTTAGGGTTAGGGTTAGGGTTAGGGTTAGGGTTAGGGTTAGGGTTAGGGTTAGGGTTAGGGTTAGGGTTAGGGTTAGGGTTAGGGTTAGGGTTAGGGTTAGGGTTAGGGTTAGGGTTAGGGTTAGGGTTAGGGTTAGGGTTAGGGTTAGGGTTAGGGTTAGGGTTAGGGTTAGGGTTAGGGTTAGGGTTAGGGTTAGGGTTAGGGTTAGGGTTAGGGTTAGGGTTAGGGTTAGGGTTAGGGTTAGGGTTAGGGTTAGGGTTAGGGTTAGGGTTAGGGTTAGGGTTAGGGTTAGGGTTAGGGTTAGGGTTAGGGTTAGGGTTAGGGTTAGGGTTAGGGTTAGGGTTAGGGTTAGGGTTAGGGTTAGGGTTAGGGTTAGGGTTAGGGTTAGGGTTAGGGTTAGGGTTAGGGTTAGGGTTAGGGTTAGGGTTAGGGTTAGGGTTAGGGTTAGGGTTAGGGTTAGGGTTAGGGTTAGGGTTAGGGTTAGGGTTAGGGTTAGGGTTAGGGTTAGGGTTAGGGTTAGGGTTAGGGTTAGGGTTAGGGTTAGGGTTAGGGTTAGGGTTAGGGTTAGGGTTAGGGTTAGGGTTAGGGTTAGGGTTAGGGTTAGGGTTAGGGTTAGGGTTAGGGTTAGGGTTAGGGTTAGGGTTAGGGTTAGGGTTAGGGTTAGGGTTAGGGTTAGGGTTAGGGTTAGGGTTAGGGTTAGGGTTAGGGTTAGGGTTAGGGTTAGGGTTAGGGTTAGGGTTAGGGTTAGGGTTAGGGTTAGGGTTAGGGTTAGGGTTAGGGTTAGGGTTAGGGTTAGGGTTAGGGTTAGGGTTAGGGTTAGGGTTAGGGTTAGGGTTAGGGTTAGGGTTAGGGTTAGGGTTAGGGTTAGGGTTAGGGTTAGGGTTAGGGTTAGGGTTAGGGTTAGGGTTAGGGTTAGGGTTAGGGTTAGGGTTAGGGTTAGGGTTAGGGTTAGGGTTAGGGTTAGGGTTAGGGTTAGGGTTAGGGTTAGGGTTAGGGTTAGGGTTAGGGTTAGGGTTAGGGTTAGGGTTAGGGTTAGGGTTAGGGTTAGGGTTAGGGTTAGGGTTAGGGTTAGGGTTAGGGTTAGGGTTAGGGTTAGGGTTAGGGTTAGGGTTAGGGTTAGGGTTAGGGTTAGGGTTAGGGTTAGGGTTAGGGTTAGGGTTAGGGTTAGGGTTAGGGTTAGGGTTAGGGTTAGGGTTAGGGTTAGGGTTAGGGTTAGGGTTAGGGTTAGGGTTAGGGTTAGGGTTAGGGTTAGGGTTAGGGTTAGGGTTAGGGTTAGGGTTAGGGTTAGGGTTAGGGTTAGGGTTAGGGTTAGGGTTAGGGTTAGGGTTAGGGTTAGGGTTAGGGTTAGGGTTAGGGTTAGGGTTAGGGTTAGGGTTAGGGTTAGGGTTAGGGTTAGGGTTAGGGTTAGGGTTAGGGTTAGGGTTAGGGTTAGGGTTAGGGTTAGGGTTAGGGTTAGGGTTAGGGTTAGGGTTAGGGTTAGGGTTAGGGTTAGGGTTAGGGTTAGGGTTAGGGTTAGGGTTAGGGTTAGGGTTAGGGTTAGGGTTAGGGTTAGGGTTAGGGTTAGGGTTAGGGTTAGGGTTAGGGTTAGGGTTAGGGTTAGGGTTAGGGTTAGGGTTAGGGTTAGGGTTAGGGTTAGGGTTAGGGTTAGGGTTAGGGTTAGGGTTAGGGTTAGGGTTAGGGTTAGGGTTAGGGTTAGGGTTAGGGTTAGGGTTAGGGTTAGGGTTAGGGTTAGGGTTAGGGTTAGGGTTAGGGTTAGGGTTAGGGTTAGGGTTAGGGTTAGGGTTAGGGTTAGGGTTAGGGTTAGGGTTAGGGTTAGGGTTAGGGTTAGGGTTAGGGTTAGGGTTAGGGTTAGGGTTAGGGTTAGGGTTAGGGTTAGGGTTAGGGTTAGGGTTAGGGTTAGGGTTAGGGTTAGGGTTAGGGTTAGGGTTAGGGTTAGGGTTAGGGTTAGGGTTAGGGTTAGGGTTAGGGTTAGGGTTAGGGTTAGGGTTAGGGTTAGGGTTAGGGTTAGGGTTAGGGTTAGGGTTAGGGTTAGGGTTAGGGTTAGGGTTAGGGTTAGGGTTAGGGTTAGGGTTAGGGTTAGGGTTAGGGTTAGGGTTAGGGTTAGGGTTAGGGTTAGGGTTAGGGTTAGGGTTAGGGTTAGGGTTAGGGTTAGGGTTAGGGTTAGGGTTAGGGTTAGGGTTAGGGTTAGGGTTAGGGTTAGGGTTAGGGTTAGGGTTAGGGTTAGGGTTAGGGTTAGGGTTAGGGTTAGGGTTAGGGTTAGGGTTAGGGTTAGGGTTAGGGTTAGGGTTAGGGTTAGGGTTAGGGTTAGGGTTAGGGTTAGGGTTAGGGTTAGGGTTAGGGTTAGGGTTAGGGTTAGGGTTAGGGTTAGGGTTAGGGTTAGGGTTAGGGTTAGGGTTAGGGTTAGGGTTAGGGTTAGGGTTAGGGTTAGGGTTAGGGTTAGGGTTAGGGTTAGGGTTAGGGTTAGGGTTAGGGTTAGGGTTAGGGTTAGGGTTAGGGTTAGGGTTAGGGTTAGGGTTAGGGTTAGGGTTAGGGTTAGGGTTAGGGTTAGGGTTAGGGTTAGGGTTAGGGTTAGGGTTAGGGTTAGGGTTAGGGTTAGGGTTAGGGTTAGGGTTAGGGTTAGGGTTAGGGTTAGGGTTAGGGTTAGGGTTAGGGTTAGGGTTAGGGTTAGGGTTAGGGTTAGGGTTAGGGTTAGGGTTAGGGTTAGGGTTAGGGTTAGGGTTAGGGTTAGGGTTAGGGTTAGGGTTAGGGTTAGGGTTAGGGTTAGGGTTAGGGTTAGGGTTAGGGTTAGGGTTAGGGTTAGGGTTAGGGTTAGGGTTAGGGTTAGGGTTAGGGTTAGGGTTAGGGTTAGGGTTAGGGTTAGGGTTAGGGTTAGGGTTAGGGTTAGGGTTAGGGTTAGGGTTAGGGTTAGGGTTAGGGTTAGGGTTAGGGTTAGGGTTAGGGTTAGGGTTAGGGTTAGGGTTAGGGTTAGGGTTAGGGTTAGGGTTAGGGTTAGGGTTAGGGTTAGGGTTAGGGTTAGGGTTAGGGTTAGGGTTAGGGTTAGGGTTAGGGTTAGGGTTAGGGTTAGGGTTAGGGTTAGGGTTAGGGTTAGGGTTAGGGTTAGGGTTAGGGTTAGGGTTAGGGTTAGGGTTAGGGTTAGGGTTAGGGTTAGGGTTAGGGTTAGGGTTAGGGTTAGGGTTAGGGTTAGGGTTAGGGTTAGGGTTAGGGTTAGGGTTAGGGTTAGGGTTAGGGTTAGGGTTAGGGTTAGGGTTAGGGTTAGGGTTAGGGTTAGGGTTAGGGTTAGGGTTAGGGTTAGGGTTAGGGTTAGGGTTAGGGTTAGGGTTAGGGTTAGGGTTAGGGTTAGGGTTAGGGTTAGGGTTAGGGTTAGGGTTAGGGTTAGGGTTAGGGTTAGGGTTAGGGTTAGGGTTAGGGTTAGGGTTAGGGTTAGGGTTAGGGTTAGGGTTAGGGTTAGGGTTAGGGTTAGGGTTAGGGTTAGGGTTAGGGTTAGGGTTAGGGTTAGGGTTAGGGTTAGGGTTAGGGTTAGGGTTAGGGTTAGGGTTAGGGTTAGGGTTAGGGTTAGGGTTAGGGTTAGGGTTAGGGTTAGGGTTAGGGTTAGGGTTAGGGTTAGGGTTAGGGTTAGGGTTAGGGTTAGGGTTAGGGTTAGGGTTAGGGTTAGGGTTAGGGTTAGGGTTAGGGTTAGGGTTAGGGTTAGGGTTAGGGTTAGGGTTAGGGTTAGGGTTAGGGTTAGGGTTAGGGTTAGGGTTAGGGTTAGGGTTAGGGTTAGGGTTAGGGTTAGGGTTAGGGTTAGGGTTAGGGTTAGGGTTAGGGTTAGGGTTAGGGTTAGGGTTAGGGTTAGGGTTAGGGTTAGGGTTAGGGTTAGGGTTAGGGTTAGGGTTAGGGTTAGGGTTAGGGTTAGGGTTAGGGTTAGGGTTAGGGTTAGGGTTAGGGTTAGGGTTAGGGTTAGGGTTAGGGTTAGGGTTAGGGTTAGGGTTAGGGTTAGGGTTAGGGTTAGGGTTAGGGTTAGGGTTAGGGTTAGGGTTAGGGTTAGGGTTAGGGTTAGGGTTAGGGTTAGGGTTAGGGTTAGGGTTAGGGTTAGGGTTAGGGTTAGGGTTAGGGTTAGGGTTAGGGTTAGGGTTAGGGTTAGGGTTAGGGTTAGGGTTAGGGTTAGGGTTAGGGTTAGGGTTAGGGTTAGGGTTAGGGTTAGGGTTAGGGTTAGGGTTAGGGTTAGGGTTAGGGTTAGGGTTAGGGTTAGGGTTAGGGTTAGGGTTAGGGTTAGGGTTAGGGTTAGGGTTAGGGTTAGGGTTAGGGTTAGGGTTAGGGTTAGGGTTAGGGTTAGGGTTAGGGTTAGGGTTAGGGTTAGGGTTAGGGTTAGGGTTAGGGTTAGGGTTAGGGTTAGGGTTAGGGTTAGGGTTAGGGTTAGGGTTAGGGTTAGGGTTAGGGTTAGGGTTAGGGTTAGGGTTAGGGTTAGGGTTAGGGTTAGGGTTAGGGTTAGGGTTAGGGTTAGGGTTAGGGTTAGGGTTAGGGTTAGGGTTAGGGTTAGGGTTAGGGTTAGGGTTAGGGTTAGGGTTAGGGTTAGGGTTAGGGTTAGGGTTAGGGTTAGGGTTAGGGTTAGGGTTAGGGTTAGGGTTAGGGTTAGGGTTAGGGTTAGGGTTAGGGTTAGGGTTAGGGTTAGGGTTAGGGTTAGGGTTAGGGTTAGGGTTAGGGTTAGGGTTAGGGTTAGGGTTAGGGTTAGGGTTAGGGTTAGGGTTAGGGTTAGGGTTAGGGTTAGGGTTAGGGTTAGGGTTAGGGTTAGGGTTAGGGTTAGGGTTAGGGTTAGGGTTAGGGTTAGGGTTAGGGTTAGGGTTAGGGTTAGGGTTAGGGTTAGGGTTAGGGTTAGGGTTAGGGTTAGGGTTAGGGTTAGGGTTAGGGTTAGGGTTAGGGTTAGGGTTAGGGTTAGGGTTAGGGTTAGGGTTAGGGTTAGGGTTAGGGTTAGGGTTAGGGTTAGGGTTAGGGTTAGGGTTAGGGTTAGGGTTAGGGTTAGGGTTAGGGTTAGGGTTAGGGTTAGGGTTAGGGTTAGGGTTAGGGTTAGGGTTAGGGTTAGGGTTAGGGTTAGGGTTAGGGTTAGGGTTAGGGTTAGGGTTAGGGTTAGGGTTAGGGTTAGGGTTAGGGTTAGGGTTAGGGTTAGGGTTAGGGTTAGGGTTAGGGTTAGGGTTAGGGTTAGGGTTAGGGTTAGGGTTAGGGTTAGGGTTAGGGTTAGGGTTAGGGTTAGGGTTAGGGTTAGGGTTAGGGTTAGGGTTAGGGTTAGGGTTAGGGTTAGGGTTAGGGTTAGGGTTAGGGTTAGGGTTAGGGTTAGGGTTAGGGTTAGGGTTAGGGTTAGGGTTAGGGTTAGGGTTAGGGTTAGGGTTAGGGTTAGGGTTAGGGTTAGGGTTAGGGTTAGGGTTAGGGTTAGGGTTAGGGTTAGGGTTAGGGTTAGGGTTAGGGTTAGGGTTAGGGTTAGGGTTAGGGTTAGGGTTAGGGTTAGGGTTAGGGTTAGGGTTAGGGTTAGGGTTAGGGTTAGGGTTAGGGTTAGGGTTAGGGTTAGGGTTAGGGTTAGGGTTAGGGTTAGGGTTAGGGTTAGGGTTAGGGTTAGGGTTAGGGTTAGGGTTAGGGTTAGGGTTAGGGTTAGGGTTAGGGTTAGGGTTAGGGTTAGGGTTAGGGTTAGGGTTAGGGTTAGGGTTAGGGTTAGGGTTAGGGTTAGGGTTAGGGTTAGGGTTAGGGTTAGGGTTAGGGTTAGGGTTAGGGTTAGGGTTAGGGTTAGGGTTAGGGTTAGGGTTAGGGTTAGGGTTAGGGTTAGGGTTAGGGTTAGGGTTAGGGTTAGGGTTAGGGTTAGGGTTAGGGTTAGGGTTAGGGTTAGGGTTAGGGTTAGGGTTAGGGTTAGGGTTAGGGTTAGGGTTAGGGTTAGGGTTAGGGTTAGGGTTAGGGTTAGGGTTAGGGTTAGGGTTAGGGTTAGGGTTAGGGTTAGGGTTAGGGTTAGGGTTAGGGTTAGGGTTAGGGTTAGGGTTAGGGTTAGGGTTAGGGTTAGGGTTAGGGTTAGGGTTAGGGTTAGGGTTAGGGTTAGGGTTAGGGTTAGGGTTAGGGTTAGGGTTAGGGTTAGGGTTAGGGTTAGGGTTAGGGTTAGGGTTAGGGTTAGGGTTAGGGTTAGGGTTAGGGTTAGGGTTAGGGTTAGGGTTAGGGTTAGGGTTAGGGTTAGGGTTAGGGTTAGGGTTAGGGTTAGGGTTAGGGTTAGGGTTAGGGTTAGGGTTAGGGTTAGGGTTAGGGTTAGGGTTAGGGTTAGGGTTAGGGTTAGGGTTAGGGTTAGGGTTAGGGTTAGGGTTAGGGTTAGGGTTAGGGTTAGGGTTAGGGTTAGGGTTAGGGTTAGGGTTAGGGTTAGGGTTAGGGTTAGGGTTAGGGTTAGGGTTAGGGTTAGGGTTAGGGTTAGGGTTAGGGTTAGGGTTAGGGTTAGGGTTAGGGTTAGGGTTAGGGTTAGGGTTAGGGTTAGGGTTAGGGTTAGGGTTAGGGTTAGGGTTAGGGTTAGGGTTAGGGTTAGGGTTAGGGTTAGGGTTAGGGTTAGGGTTAGGGTTAGGGTTAGGGTTAGGGTTAGGGTTAGGGTTAGGGTTAGGGTTAGGGTTAGGGTTAGGGTTAGGGTTAGGGTTAGGGTTAGGGTTAGGGTTAGGGTTAGGGTTAGGGTTAGGGTTAGGGTTAGGGTTAGGGTTAGGGTTAGGGTTAGGGTTAGGGTTAGGGTTAGGGTTAGGGTTAGGGTTAGGGTTAGGGTTAGGGTTAGGGTTAGGGTTAGGGTTAGGGTTAGGGTTAGGGTTAGGGTTAGGGTTAGGGTTAGGGTTAGGGTTAGGGTTAGGGTTAGGGTTAGGGTTAGGGTTAGGGTTAGGGTTAGGGTTAGGGTTAGGGTTAGGGTTAGGGTTAGGGTTAGGGTTAGGGTTAGGGTTAGGGTTAGGGTTAGGGTTAGGGTTAGGGTTAGGGTTAGGGTTAGGGTTAGGGTTAGGGTTAGGGTTAGGGTTAGGGTTAGGGTTAGGGTTAGGGTTAGGGTTAGGGTTAGGGTTAGGGTTAGGGTTAGGGTTAGGGTTAGGGTTAGGGTTAGGGTTAGGGTTAGGGTTAGGGTTAGGGTTAGGGTTAGGGTTAGGGTTAGGGTTAGGGTTAGGGTTAGGGTTAGGGTTAGGGTTAGGGTTAGGGTTAGGGTTAGGGTTAGGGTTAGGGTTAGGGTTAGGGTTAGGGTTAGGGTTAGGGTTAGGGTTAGGGTTAGGGTTAGGGTTAGGGTTAGGGTTAGGGTTAGGGTTAGGGTTAGGGTTAGGGTTAGGGTTAGGGTTAGGGTTAGGGTTAGGGTTAGGGTTAGGGTTAGGGTTAGGGTTAGGGTTAGGGTTAGGGTTAGGGTTAGGGTTAGGGTTAGGGTTAGGGTTAGGGTTAGGGTTAGGGTTAGGGTTAGGGTTAGGGTTAGGGTTAGGGTTAGGGTTAGGGTTAGGGTTAGGGTTAGGGTTAGGGTTAGGGTTAGGGTTAGGGTTAGGGTTAGGGTTAGGGTTAGGGTTAGGGTTAGGGTTAGGGTTAGGGTTAGGGTTAGGGTTAGGGTTAGGGTTAGGGTTAGGGTTAGGGTTAGGGTTAGGGTTAGGGTTAGGGTTAGGGTTAGGGTTAGGGTTAGGGTTAGGGTTAGGGTTAGGGTTAGGGTTAGGGTTAGGGTTAGGGTTAGGGTTAGGGTTAGGGTTGGGTTAGGGTTAGGGTTAGGGTTAGGGTTAGGGTTAGGGTTAGGGTTAGGGTTAGGGTTAGGGTTAGGGTTAGGGTTAGGGTTGGGTTAGGGTTAGGGTTAGGGTTAGGGTTAGGGTTAGGGTTAGGGTTAGGGTTAGGGTTAGGGTTAGGGTTAGGGTTAGGGTTAGGGTTAGGGTTAGGGTTAGGGTTAGGGTTAGGGTTAGGGTTAGGGTTAGGGTTAGGGTTAGGGTTAGGGTTAGGGTTAGGGTTAGGGTTAGGGTTAGGGTTAGGGTTAGGGTTAGGGTTAGGGTTAGGGTTAGGGTTAGGGTTAGGGTTAGGGTTAGGGTTAGGGTTAGGGTTAGGGTTAGGGTTAGGGTTAGGGTTAGGGTTAGGGTTAGGGTTAGGGTTAGGGTTAGGGTTAGGGTTAGGGTTAGGGTTAGGGTTAGGGTTAGGGTTAGGGTTAGGGTTAGGGTTAGGGTTAGGGTTAGGGTTAGGGTTAGGGTTAGGGTTAGGGTTAGGGTTAGGGTTAGGGTTAGGGTTAGGGTTAGGGTTAGGGTTAGGGTTAGGGTTAGGGTTAGGGTTAGGGTTAGGGTTAGGGTTAGGGTTAGGGTTAGGGTTAGGGTTAGGGTTAGGGTTAGGGTTAGGGTTAGGGTTAGGGTTAGGGTTAGGGTTAGGGTTAGGGTTAGGGTTAGGGTTAGGGTTAGGGTTAGGGTTAGGGTTAGGGTTAGGGTTAGGGTTAGGGTTAGGGTTAGGGTTAGGGTTAGGGTTAGGGTTAGGGTTAGGGTTAGGGTTAGGGTTAGGGTTAGGGTTAGGGTTAGGGTTAGGGTTAGGGTTAGGGTTAGGGTTAGGGTTAGGGTTAGGGTTAGGGTTAGGGTTAGGGTTAGGGTTAGGGTTAGGGTTAGGGTTAGGGTTAGGGTTAGGGTTAGGGTTAGGGTTAGGGTTAGGGTTAGGGTTAGGGTTAGGGTTAGGGTTAGGGTTAGGGTTAGGGTTAGGGTTAGGGTTAGGGTTAGGGTTAGGGTTAGGGTTAGGGTTAGGGTTAGGGTTAGGGTTAGGGTTAGGGTTAGGGTTAGGGTTAGGGTTAGGGTTAGGGTTAGGGTTAGGGTTAGGGTTAGGGTTAGGGTTAGGGTTAGGGTTAGGGTTAGGGTTAGGGTTAGGGTTAGGGTTAGGGTTAGGGTTAGGGTTAGGGTTAGGGTTAGGGTTAGGGTTAGGGTTAGGGTTAGGGTTAGGGTTAGGGTTAGGGTTAGGGTTAGGGTTAGGGTTAGGGTTAGGGTTAGGGTTAGGGTTAGGGTTAGGGTTAGGGTTAGGGTTAGGGTTAGGGTTAGGGTTAGGGTTAGGGTTAGGGTTAGGGTTAGGGTTAGGGTTAGGGTTAGGGTTAGGGTTAGGGTTAGGGTTAGGGTTAGGGTTAGGGTTAGGGTTAGGGTTAGGGTTAGGGTTAGGGTTAGGGTTAGGGTTAGGGTTAGGGTTAGGGTTAGGGTTAGGGTTAGGGTTAGGGTTAGGGTTAGGGTTAGGGTTAGGGTTAGGGTTAGGGTTAGGGTTAGGGTTAGGGTTAGGGTTAGGGTTAGGGTTAGGGTTAGGGTTAGGGTTAGGGTTAGGGTTAGGGTTAGGGTTAGGGTTAGGGTTAGGGTTAGGGTTAGGGTTAGGGTTAGGGTTAGGGTTAGGGTTAGGGTTAGGGTTAGGGTTAGGGTTAGGGTTAGGGTTAGGGTTAGGGTTAGGGTTAGGGTTAGGGTTAGGGTTAGGGTTAGGGTTAGGGTTAGGGTTAGGGTTAGGGTTAGGGTTAGGGTTAGGGTTAGGGTTAGGGTTAGGGTTAGGGTTAGGGTTAGGGTTAGGGTTAGGGTTAGGGTTAGGGTTAGGGTTAGGGTTAGGGTTAGGGTTAGGGTTAGGGTTAGGGTTAGGGTTAGGGTTAGGGTTAGGGTTAGGGTTAGGGTTAGGGTTAGGGTTAGGGTTAGGGTTAGGGTTAGGGTTAGGGTTAGGGTTAGG